>CM023627.1:62050-97050 GCA_013358685.1 Antennarius maculatus | reverse complement strand
GAACTGGGGAGCCGCCCCCCTCCCAGGTAACCCCTCTCACATCACAGCACCTCAGGGGGAGGGGCCCGACAGCAGGTGGAAGGATGTTTGGAGGGCGACCCCGAGCTCTCTGATTGGCTGTCGCTCACAGAGCTGATCTGAGGCTCAAAGAGAACCCCACACACACACACACACACACACACACACACACACACACACACACACACACACACACACACACACAGAAGGTGCTTAGGTTTGGAGAAAAAAGGAAGCAATTACAGAAATGAAAGCCTTTGCTGAATGTTCATCTCAGCAGTTGCCATGGGAACCAGCCCCCGCCCCTCTGCTGAGCGGCAGCACAATACCAGAAGAAGAAAGGGGGGGGCCCAGAGGGGGGAGGAGAAAACTTTCCTGCTTTTCAGAGCAGCTGATGATTGGATGAGGTCGACCAATAGAAGAGCTTCAGACAGAGAAACGATGATGATGGCAGGTGCATTCAGGGCCAGCTCTGGCCCCGCCCCCTCAGACAGGTCTGACGTGTACTTCCTGTCCCCCCCAGGTGCTCGGGTCGCTCGCTGCCGCTCCCATCAAGGTGCCTCAGGTGAGCTCTCTGCACCGGCTGGCAGGACAAGCCGCCACCCTCCTACCTCAGGTAAACCCCGCCCACCTGTGGGTCAGCAGGGCCCGGGGGGGGGCACAGGTGTGTGTGACCCGGTGTCTGTCTCCAGGTCCGTCCAAAGACCCTCATCCCGGACAGCCTCCCCTGCAGGCCATGTGTGGAACTGCAGCCGCTCAGCTTGCAGAGGCCCGCCCCCCCCGCCGCCGCCGTGGTCAGTCCCCGGGGCCAGGGCCCCACCCTGCCCACCGCCAACAGCACCTGCAGCCCCGCCCCCCAGCCCAACGGGCAGAGCGACACCTCGCCGCCCTCGGGGGCCCTGGACTCCGGGGGCCCCGCCCAGCACGCCTCAGCGGGGCCGGGCGTGGCCTACGCCATCATCGCTGCTGCTCCTGCCGCCGCCAACAGGGTGTCGGCCGTCAGCGAGGCGGTCAAGGTGAGGATCAGTGACATCAGCAGTCCCTCAGCCAATCAGAGGCGGTGATGTCATCAGTCCCTCAGCCAATCAGAGGCGGTGATGTCATCAGTCCCTCAGCCAATCAGAGGCAGTGATGTCATCGTGTCTTACAGGTGATCATCATCCAGCCGCAGGTGCCCGTCAGCACCGAGGCCACGCCCACCGTCCAGGCCCACCTCCCGTCACAGGAGGCCCCGTCGGTCCCCGCCCACAAGACGGACCAAGACCCCGAGGTGAGACCGCGCCCCCGGCCACGCCCCCGCCGTTTGTGTCCTCCTCCTCATCCTCTTCCTCTCTGACAGAAAATCGCCTTCATGGTCGCCCTGGGCCTCGTCACCACCCAGCACCTGGAAGGTGAGTCCCCCGCAGGCCCCGCCCCCTGAGGTCCTCAGGTCACGCCCACTGAGGTCCTCAGGTCACGTCC
Organism: Antennarius maculatus; assembly: GCA_013358685.1. Lineage (NCBI taxonomy): Eukaryota > Metazoa > Chordata > Actinopteri > Lophiiformes > Antennariidae > Antennarius > Antennarius maculatus. Next base: position 95,571 of record CM023627.1, on the reverse strand, counting down.
CCTGAGGTCCTCAGGTCCCGCCCCCTGAGGACAGGGTCCGTTTAGTCAGTGGAGCCTTCACTTAACACAGAAACAGATGGGCGTGTCCTGAAACAAGTGGGCGTGTCCTGTGAGGATGATGATTGAGCAGTGTGGTGGATCTTCATCTGACCCTCTGATGTCTCTGAGCAGAGATCCAGACCAAGCGCCAGGAGAGGAAGAGGCGGAGCACGGCTAACCCCGCCTACAGCGGCCTGTTCGAACCAGAGGTCAGACACGGTGGCGGTACACGCCCCATGGTGGGCGGGGCCCTCCTCTCACTGTCTTCTCCTCTGTTGCAGCGTAAACGTCTGGCATCACATTACCTGAACAGCTCGCTCTTCCTGCCTGCGCCAGGTAAGAACACACCTGATGATGTCATCAGGACGTCTGATGATGTCATCAGGATGTCTGATGATGTCATCAGGGCTGTCTGATGATGTCATCAGCACTGTTTGAGCCCTGGAGAAAAGCTGGGACATGGGGGGCGGAGCTATGTACTAGAACCAATAGGAAGAGACTTAACCAACAGCTAACAGCTAAGCTAACCATGCTAACGGCTACTAACCTCTGCTCTGCTTCCGTTCACACGCCAGACTCTGAGGACTTCAGCTGGAAGGTAGGTCACATGACTCATGATGTCACAGCCCTACCCCCCCAGTCGCTTGTCAGGATCCGGGTGTGCGAGCCGCTTTGTGACCCCCCCCCCTCTGCCCCTGCCCCCCCCCAGGAGGACCTGGAGCATGACGACCACTGCGCCGTCTGTAAGGAGGACGGCGAGCTGCAGCCCTGCCACAACTGCCCCCGAGCCTTCCACCCCGACTGCCTCCACCCGCCCCTCAAGACCCCGCCCCGAGGGCCCTGGTACTGCCCCAAGTGTCAGAAGAAGGTGTGACCCCGCCCCCGGGGGCCGGTTCTGTCCTCTGTAGATGTAGATGTGAAGAACTAGTTAGCCTAGCTTAGCGCCAGGGAGCAGATCTGAGCGCACCAGCTGGACAGTGCTAAGCTAGTGCTAAGCTGGTGCTAACAGTCAGAATGCTAAGCTAACACGTTGTCTCCTCAGGTCCTGAACAAAGAAAACATGTCGTGGTCACAGAACTTCCTTCAGTCGTACGTCACGCACAAGACAGGTGAGACAGGTGAGACAGGTGAGGAGGGTGATGATGAAGAGGTGGTGTACTTGTGCTGACGGTGTGTGTGTGTGTGTGTGTGTGTGTGTGTGTGTGTGTGTGTGTGTGTGTGTGTGTGTGTGTGTGAGCAGTCAGGCAGGAGGAGAAGCGGCGGCTGCTGCGACGGAACGGCGAGCTGAAGAATGAGTGTTCTCACCTGGAGGAACAGGACAAGCAGCTGGACGACACGCTCAACGTAAGGACCAATCAGAGCTAGCCCCGCCCACCAACCACAGCCTGAGCTGTCAGTCTGAGAGGGGAAAAGGAGCGCTCTGGTTGGTCGGCTTGGCTGTGATGGTGGTGTGATGATGTCAGAATGGATGCACAGCTAGCAGCCGTTAGCAGCAGGGCTAGCAGCCTTCCTTTCAGGCTAGGCTAGCTGTTAGCTGCTGCTGGCTGTTAGCTGGTGCTGCCACCTAGCTGTGGGGGTGGGCACTGCTCTAACGGGCGTCTCTCCTGCAGCGCTGCGTGCAGCTGAGGGCCCGCCTCCTGGGGCAGCAGAGGGACACGCAGGCGGCGCTGGAGCGCCTCCGGGCGCTCATCAGGCTCATCCAGCGCCACCAGCTCCTCCAGGTCACCCTGACCCCCGCCCCGCTCCCCCCGTCCTGGACCAGACCCACCAGCACTGGCCCCGGCCCCTCGGCCACGCCCCTGCAGTGCCACGGCCAGGACGATGCCAACAACTAGCCCCGCCCCCTCCGCATGGGATTGGTTGACGTGGAGACAAGCAAACACAGGAGCCTCAGCCGGATCAAAGTATTTTTACAGCGACACCCTCAGTGCTGCCAGATTCTGTTTTCTATTTGTTCTTGGCCTTAATGTATTTATGACTAAACGTTAGCAGCGGCGCTAACGGCTAACGGCCCGCCGGCGCCGCCTAGAGGTAGAGTAGAGACCACAGACTGTACAGCAACTAACCAGGAGGTCAACGGACGCAAGACACGCCATAATGATGAAGACGAGGCTTCAGACGCCACGGAGACGAGGCTTCAGACGCCACGGAGACGAGGCTTCAGACGCCACGGAGACGAGGCTTCAGACGCCACGGAGACGAGGCTTCAGACGCCACGGAGACGAGGCTTCAGACGCGATGAAGAACTTTTTTCAGTATTAATAGAGAAAGTATTTAAGAGAACAGAGTTAGCGTTTCTAGACAGAGTTTAGTATTTTCCTGCTGATGATGAAGGACGTGTTCAAGGTCACTGTACATATGTTGTATCTTCATCATCATCATCATCAGTCAGCTGAGACCTGAACCTTTGCGTTCTGCCTGTGACCGGCGTGTCGTTCCACCACCAGGTGGCGCTGTCGCTCTGGAGGCGGGTCAGACGGACCCAACGCTTTTTCCCAGCTGCACTCAAACACACCGTTGATCTAGCCCCGCCCCTAAAACCACAACATATGCCTAAAACTCTTTCGTACTGGATCCGGACCGGGTCCAAGACCGGGTCCAGGTCCGGTCCTTCCTGCCTGTTCTTACAGTTTTGTCTTCAGAGGTTTTTTTGGCAGTTTTGGCAGTTTTTTGGAGTACTGAGGCAGTACTCTGGACGAGTACTGCCTCAGGTCCAGGTCTAGGTCTGGATTTAGGTCCTGATTCGGGTGTAGATCTGGGTCTAGGTCTGGGTTTAGGTCTGGGTTTAGGTCCTGATCCAGGTTTAAATCCGGGTTTAGGTCTGGGTTTAGGTCCTGATCCAGGTTTAAATCCTGGTTTAGGTCCGGGTTTAGGTCTGGGTTTAGGTCCCGATCCAGGTTTAAATCTGGGTTTAGGTCCGGGTTTAGGTCTGGGTTTAGGTCCTGATCCAGGTTTAAATCCGGGTTTAGGTCCGGGTTTAGGTCCGGGTTTAGGTCCGGGTTTAGGTCCTGATCCAGGTTTAAATCCGGGTTTAGGTCTGGGTTTAGGTCCTGATCCAGGTTTAAATCCGGGTTTAGGTCCAGGTTTGGGTCTGGGTTTACGTCGGGGTCCAGACGGGTCCTGGGTCTCGCGAGTCTTCCTGCTGGTCTTTAAGATGTCCTGGACTCAGCGATCGTCGCCGTGGCGACCTGACGCACAAACGCCTTGAGAGGGAGACATGTCTCGCGTGTTCAAATCAAACGTCCAATCATATCGCTCAATAGCATCCTTCACCCACGACGTTTCAGCCAATCATATCGCACCAAACAGATAGAAGCACATGACTCATATCGTCCGTCCTCATTCGTCACTCCAGCGACCAATCAGAGGATGCCGTCAGACCGCAGCGAGACAGCTGATCTGACCTCAGCGTTCCTATTGGTGGTGAGGACGTCAAGAGGGCGGAGCCTCAAATGTGTTTACTCGCCAACAGTAAACAAACGTTTACACGCCTGCTGGTCACCCTCTGACACCATCTGCAGCTAGCTTAGCATTTAGCTTAGCATTAGTCTGGCAGCTTCCTCTTAGCATGCGGATGATGTCATTGGGTGTTGATCAGTCACGTGATCAGCTGACAAACAGCCGACTCATCATCCATCGGTGAGGGGATGGAGCTGAACGTACCATGTGATGCATATGGAGGGGACGCCGTGGCTCCGCCCCCGCCATGTCCGGGGGACACTGTGCAGCGCTACGCTAACAGAGTTACGCTAGCAGAAGTATTTTAATACGCCTCATGAACAAAACGTTTCTATTCTTTTATGGAGCAAAAAAACAGCCATGGTTTCCTGTTTGCTCTGCATCCGACGGGCTGGGCGGGGCCATGCAGGTGGGCGGGGCCATGGATAGTGTGTATAGGAACGTGTTTGTCTTAATATGCCAACGTAGTTTCTTCTTCCTGACGCGTTCAGGGGCAGCGGCGGGCGTGGGGAAAGTCAGCAGTAGTCTCACGGTTTTGTACGACTTCTTACAAAAAATGGACTCATTAATAAAATACCAGAACAAACAGCTGAGTCACCTTCTGCTTTCACAGGTCACATGACCACACTGCCTGCCACGGTGGGCGGGGTTCAGCATCAATCACCCAATCAGATCAGATGTTTCTCCAACATGTAAATTTATTTTTAACAAAAGTAGAACAGGAAGAGACGAACGAGATGTTTATCAACAAATGCTTGTTTGTGTTTGTTTGTTTGTGTGTTTTTTGTTTGTGTGTTTTTTTGTTTTTCTTTGTGTTTCTTCATGTGTGTTTGTTTGTTTGTTTACGGTGACGTCATCTGTTTGTGTTTATCCTGAGGCGAAGGTGGCGCTGCTGGACGACTGCAGGTTCATCTTCATTGTGTTTAGCCACTCCCACAGGATGAGGGCGGGGCCCCAATGCTTCAGGGCGGGGCCTGAGCCGGGGGGCGGGGCGTGCTGAACACGGTGGTGTAATGCTCAATCAGCACCTCGGTGAAGACGTTGACGGGGGTCAGAGCGCTCAGGGAGATGGGGCCCCCCCGGGGCCACAGCAGGTAGACCCCCAACACACAGGCCAGGTGGGACGGGCTCATCCTGTTCACCAGGCTCACCTGGGACACCTGGGGGAGGAGTCAGAGGAGGGGGAGGAGCAGGTTTGTCAGCAGGATCAATTGGCTGGTTCTGGTCCTACTGGGTTAACTGGTTCTGGTTGAACTGGTTCTGGTCCTACTGGGTTAACTGGTTCTGGTTGAACTGGTTCTGGTTGAACTGGTTCTGGTCCTACTGGGTTAACTGGTTCTGGTTGAACTGATTCTGGTTGATCTGGTTCTGGTCCTACTGGGTTAACTAGTTCTGGTTGAACTGGTTCTGGTCCTACTGGTTGAACTGGTTCTGGTTGAACTGGTTCTGGTTGATCTGGTTCTGGTTGATCTGGTTCTGGTCCTACTGGGTTAACTGGTTCTGGTTGAACTGGTTCTGGTCCTACTGGGTTAACTGGTTCTGGTTGAACTGATTCTGGTTGATCTGGTTCTGGTCCTACTGGGTTAACTAGTTCTGGTTGAACTGGTTCTGGTCCTACTGGGTTAACTGGTTCTGGTTGAACTGGTTCTGGTTGATCTGGTTCTGGTCCTACTGGGTTAACTGGTTCTGGTTGAACTGGTTCTGGTTGAACTGGTTCTGGTCCAACTGGGTTAACTGGTTCTGGTTTAACTGATTCTGGTTGATCTGGTTCTGGTCCTACTGGGTTAACTAGTTCTGGTTGAACTGGTTCTGGTCCTACTGGTTGAACTGGTTCTGGTTGAACTGGTTCTGGTTGATCTGGTTCTGGTCCTACTGGGTTAACTAGTTCTGGTTGAACTGGTTCTGGTCCTACTGGTTGAACTGGTTCTGGTTGAACTGGTTCTGGTTGATCTGGTTCTGGTCCTACTGGGTTAACTGGTTCTGGTTGAACTGGTTCTGGTTGATCTGGTTCTGGTCCTACTGGGTTAACTAGTTCTGGTTGAACTGGTTCTGGTTGAACTGGTTCTGGTACCTGGTGCAGGAAGCCCAGCAGGAACTTGGTGACGATGAACTGATGTTCAGGAAGACCCTCCATGATCTGTTTACACCTGCTGACCCTCAGGCTGCTCTCCACGGCTGACACACACACACACACACACACAAACATCACGCCACTGCCTGACAGGCCCCCCCCACTCACACAGGAAATGGTGCACCTGGCCCCGCCCCCCCACACTCACAGAGGAAGTCCTGCACCCCTCCGTAGACCCTGAAGGTGAGCAGCGGCTCAGGAAGTTCTTTGAGGAACGTCTTCAGGATGACGGCAGGAACGTGGACGTCAGCGTAGTCGTCAAAGTTCACCTGTTTACCTGAACAACAACAACACCTCTAACCACCCACAGGTAACAGCCCCTGCTGCTCGGGCTGGGAGACCCCGCTCACCCTGATTGTAGAGTTTCTGGATGTCCTTGATGATCTGGACCGGAACCGAGCGTCTGAACACGCCCTCCGTCCTCAGGCCTGGGGAGACGAGTCACACCTGAGTCACTTATCACAACTATTACACCTGAGTCACTTATCACAACTATTACACCTGAGTCACACCTGAGTCACTTATTACAACTATTACACCTGAGTCACACCTGAGTCACTTATTACTTCTTTTCCAGCTGAGTCACACCTGAGTCACTTATCACAACTATTACACCTGAGTCACACCTGAGTCACTTATTACAACTATTACACCTGAGTCACACCTGAGTCACTTATTACAACTATTACACCTGAGTCACACCTGAGTCACTTATCACAACTATTACACCTGAGTCACACCTGAGTCACTTATCACAACTATTACACCTGAGTCACACCTGAGTCACTTATCACAACTATTACACCTGAGTCACACCTGAGTCACTTATTACAACTATTACACCTGAGTCACACCTGAGTCACTTATTACAACTATTACACCTGAGTCACACCTGAGTCACTTATTATAACTATTACACCTGAGTCACACCTGAGTCACTTATCACAACTATTACACCTGAGTCACACCTGAGTCACTTATCACAACTATTACACCTGAGTCACACCTGAGTCACTTATTACAACTATTACACCTGAGTCACACCTGAGTCACTTATTACAACTATTACACCTGAGTCACACCTGAGTCACTTATTACAACTATTACACCTGAGTCACACCTGAGTCACTTATTACAACTATTACACCTGAGTCACACCTGAGTCACTTATTACAACTATTACACCTGAGTCACACCTGAGTCACACTGTTACACCTGAGTCACACTGTTACACCTGAGTCACACCTGAGTCACACTGTTACACCTGAGTCACACCTGAGTCACACTGTTACACCTGAGTCACACCTGAGTCACTTATTACAACTATTACACCTGAGTCACACCTGAGTCACTTATTACAACTATTACACCTGAGTCACACCTGAGTCACTTATTACAACTATTACACCTGAGTCACACCTGAGTCACACTGTTACACCTGAGTCACACTGTTACACCTGAGTCACACCTGAGTCACACTGTTACACCTGAGTCACACCTGAGTCACACTGTTACACCTGAGTCACACCTGAGTCACTTATTACAACTATTACACCTGAGTCACACCTGAGTCACACTGTTACACCTGAGTCACACCGTTACACCTGAGTCACACCTGAGTCACACTGTTACACCTGAGTCACACCTGTTGATTAGCGCGTTAGCTGGACGGACGCTAATCACTGTAAACCAACTACATCTCTAAATGAGTCAAAACGTTTCTGGCGTCGACCAATTATTTCTGTCCAGTCGCTCGTGGCGCCGCCGGCTCCGCCCCTGTGCATGCTGGGTAACGGCGCTCACCTTTGTCCCTCAGGTAGCTGACAGTCTGCAGGAGGACGGGGGGGATGACGGCGTCATGGTTCTTCTCTCTGATGCTGTGGGAGAAACGGGTCAGTGGGGGGGTCAACCAGAGGTGGGGGGGAGAGGGGGAGGAGACTCACTACTGCAGGCTAACCCCAAACTGCTGGGTGGGGAGGGGTGGGCGTGGCGGGGGGAGGGGCTTCGTCGAGGGCGTCGGGGTTTCCCTCTGAGCAGCTCGGAGTTTCTGGTCGTGTCTGCGGAGACAAAACAATGCAGCTGATTGGCTGCGGCGAGGGGGCGTGGCCTAGAGTAGGGCGCCGTACCTGACGACCTCGGGGGGGACGATGAGTTGCTCATAGTTCAGGTGGAGGCGGAGCTCCTCCAGGTGTGACACGTACGTCAGCTTCCTGCCAAACTTATGGCTGATGGACAAACGACAGGATCAGTCAGTCAACAGTCTGAATCAGTCAGTGAATCAGTCAGTGAATCAGTCAGTGAATCAGTCAACAGTCAGTGAATCAGTCAACAGTCAGTGAATCAGTCAACAGTCAGTGAATCAGTCAGTGAATCAGTCAGTGAATCAGTCAACAGTCAGTGAATCAGTCAGTGAATCAGTCAGTGAATCAGTCAGTGAATCAGTCAACAGTCAGTGAATCAGTCAGTGAATCAGTCACCAGTCAGTGAATCAGTCAGTGAATCAGTCAACAGTCAGTGAATCAGTCAGTGAATCAGTCACCAGTCAGTGAATCAGTCAACAGTCAGTGAATCAGTCAGTGAATCAGTCAGTGAATCAGTCAACAGTCAGTGAATCAGTCAGTGAATCAGTCAGTGAATCAGTCAACAGTCAGTGAATCAGTCAGTGAATCAGTCAACAGTCAGTGAATCAGTCAGTGAATCAGTCACCAGTCAGTGAATCGGTCAGTGAATCAGTCACCAGTCAGTGAATCAGTCAGTGAATCAGTCAGTGAATCAGTCAGTGAATCAGTCAACAGTCGGTGAATCAGTCAGTGAATCAGTCAACAGTCAGTGAATCAGTCAGTGAATCAGTCAACAGTCAGTGAATCAGTCAACAGTCGGTGAATCAGTCAACAGTCGGTGAATCAGTCAGTGAATCAGTCAGCAGTCAGTGAATCAGTCAGTGAATCAGTCACCAGTCAGTGAATCAGTCAGTGAATCAGTCACCAGTCAGTGAATCAGTCAGTGAATCAGTCAGTGAATCAGTCAACAGTCAGTGAATCAGTCAGTGAATCAGTCAACAGTCAGTGAATCAGTCAGTGAATCAGTCAACAGTCAGTGAATCAGTCAGTGAATCAGTCACCAGTCAGTGAATCAGTCAGTGAATCAGTCAACAGTCAGTGAATCAGTCAACAGTCAGTGAATCAGTCAGTGAATCAGTCACCAGTCAGTGAATCAGTCAGTGAATCAGTCACCAGTCAGTGAATCAGTCACCAGTCGGTGAATCAGTCAACAGTCGGTGAATCAGTCAGTGAATCAGTCACCAGTCAGTGAATCAGTCACCAGTCGGTGAATCAGTCAACAGTCGGTGAATCAGTCAACAGTCAGTGAATCAGTCAGTGAATCAGTCAACAGTCAGTGAATCAGTCAGTGAATCAGTCAACAGTCAGTGAATCAGTCAACAGTCGGTGAATCAGTCAACAGTCGGTGAATCAGTCAGTGAATCAGTCAGCAGTCAGTGAATCAGTCAACAGTCGGTGAATCAGTCAACAGTCAGTGAATCAGTCAACAGTCGGTGAATCAGTCAACAGTCGGTGAATCAGTCAGTGAATCAGTCAACAGTCGGTGAATCAGTCAACAGTCGGTGAATCAGTCAACAGTCAGTGAATCAGTCAACAGTCGGTGAATCAGTCAACAGTCGGTGAATCAGTCAGTGAATCAGTCAGCAGTCAGTGAATCAGTCAGTGAATCAGTCACCAGTCAGTGAATCAGTCAGTGAATCAGTCACCAGTCAGTGAATCAGTCAGTGAATCAGTCAACAGTCAGTGAATCAGTCAACAGTCGGTGAATCAGTCAGTGAATCAGTCAGCAGTCAGTGAATCAGTCAGTGAATCAGTCACCAGTCAGTGAATCAGTCAGTGAATCAGTCACCAGTCAGTGAATCAGTCAGTGAATCAGTCAACAGTCAGTGAATCAGTCAGTGAATCAGTCAACAGTCAGTGAATCAGTCAGTGAATCAGTCAACAGTCAGTGAATCAGTCAGTGAATCAGTCAACAGTCAGTGAATCAGTCAGTGAATCAGTCAACAGTCAGTGAATCAGTCAGTGAATCAGTCAACAGTCAGTGAATCAGTCAGTGAATCAGTCACCAGTCAGTGAATCAGTCAGTGAATCAGTCAACAGTCAGTGAATCAGTCAACAGTCAGTGAATCAGTCAGTGAATCAGTCACCAGTCAGTGAATCACTCAGTGAATCAGTCACCAGTCAGTGAATCAGTCACCAGTCAGTGAATCAGTCAACAGTCGGTGAATCAGTCAACAGTCGGTGAATCAGTCAACAGTGAATCAGTCAGTGAATCAGTCAACAGTCAGTGAATCAGTCAGTTAATCAGTCAACAGTCAGTGAATCAGTCAACAGTCGGTGAATCAGTCAACAGTCGGTGAATCAGTCAGTGAATCAGTCAGCAGTCAGTGAATCAGTCAGTGAATCAGTCACCAGTCAGTGAATCAGTCAGTGAATCAGTCACCAGTCAGTGAATCAGTCAGTGAATCAGTCACCAGTCAGTGAATCAGTCAGTGAATCAGTCACCTGTCAGTGAATCAGTCAGTGAATCGGTTACCAGTCAGTGAATCAGTCAGTGAATCAATCACCAGTCAGTGAATCAGTCACTAGTCAGTGAATCAGTCAGTGAATCAGTCAACAGTCAGTGAATCAGTCAGTGAATCAGTCACCAGTCAGTGAATCAGTCGGTCAACAGTCAGTGAATCAGTCGGTCAACAGTCAGTGAATCAGTCAGTGAATCAATCGGTCAACAGTCAGTGAATCAGTCGGTCAACAGTCAGTGAATCAGTGAATCAATCGGTCAACAGTCAGTTAATCAGTCGGTCAACAGTCAGTGAATCAGTCAACAGTCAGTCACCAGTCGGTGGGTCACCTGATCAGAGGTCTGAAGATGTTCCAGACGGTTCTGATGAACTTTGTCGGGTGAACGACGTAAAGCGCTTTCAGGTTCTTCTTGTATCTGCAAACCAAACATCCAGGTTCATTCGCCACCAGCTGGTCACCGTGGCAACACCAGTCACTGATGACATCACTCCCTGATGTGTTTAAGGACGTCGTACTTCCTGTCGAACTCGCCGTACGCCTCTCGGAGCCAGCGGAGCGACGGCTTGTTGCTGCTCCTCAGGCCGTGGTGGAAGTAGACCAGGATGTAGTCCGCCTCCACGTGCCGGTCCAGCGTCAACCTCAGGTACCTGCAGCACAACCACACAACCTGATTGGCTGACGCCGTCGCAAGGGGCGTGGCAGCTGCCGACAGGAACCTACTCCAGCAGGCGGTGGTGGTTCAGCTGGTGTGACGGCGGCAGACAGCAGCTGCTGAACACGACCAACTTCCTGCCGAAGCTGTCGTCACCTGGACAGGAAACGGGTCGGTCAGACCGGTGGGACCGGAACCAGGACCAGGACTGGAGCCGGAACCAGGACCAGACTGGTGTTTGAGGCTACTGCCAGACCTGGGGGTGTTTGAGGCTACCGACAGACCTGGGGGTGTTTGAGGCTACCGACAGACCTGGGGGTGTTTGAGGCTACCGACAGACCTGGGGGTGTTTGAGGCTACCGACAGGAGACCTGGGGGTGTTTGAGGCTACCGACAGGAGACCTGGGGGTGTTTGAGGCTACCGACAGACCTGGGGGTGTTTGAGGCTACCGACAGGAGACCTGGGGGTGTTTGAGGCTACCGACAGGAGACCTGGGGGTGTTTGAGGCTACTGACAGGAGACCTGGGGGTGTTTGAGGCTACTGACAGGAGACCTGGGGGTGTTTGAGGCTACCGACAGACCTGGGGGTGTTTGAGGCTACCGACAGACCTGGGGGTGTTTGAGGCTACCGACAGACCTGAGGGTGTTTGAGGCTACCGACAGGAGACCTGGGGGTGTTTGAGGCTACCGACAGGAGACCTGGGGGTGTTTGAGGCTACCGACAGACCTGGGGGTGTTTGAGGCTACCGACAGACCTGGGGGTGTTTGAGGCTACTGCCAGACCTGGGGGTGTTTGAGGCTACCGACAGACCTGGGGGTGTTTGAGGCTACCGACAGACCTGGGGGTGTTTGAGGCTACCGACAGGAGACCTGGGGGTGTTTGAGGCTACCGACAGACCTGGGGGTGTTTGAGGCTACCGCCAGACCTGGGGGTGTTTGAGGCTACCGACAGACCTGGGGGTGTTTGAGGCTACCGACAGGAGACCTGGGGGTGTTTGAGGCTACCGACAGACCTGGGGGTGTTTGAGGCTACCGACAGACCTGGGGGTGTTTGAGGCTACCGACAGGAGACCTGGGGGTGTTTGAGGCTACCGACAGACCTGGGGGTGTTTGAGGCTACCGACAGGAGACCTGGGGGTGTTTGAGGCTACTGCCAGACCTGGGGGTGTTTGAGGCTACTGACAGGAGACCTGGGGGTGTTTGAGGCTACCGACAGGAGACCTGGGGGTGTTTGAGGCTACTGCCAGACCTGGGGGTGTTTGAGGCTACTGACAGGAGACCTGGGGGTGTTTGAGGCTACTGACAGACCTGGGGGTGTTTGAGGCTACCGACAGACCTGGGGGTGTTTGAGGCTACCGACAGACCTGGGGGTGTTTGAGGCTACCGACAGACCTGGGGGTGTTTGAGGCTACCGACAGACCTGGGGGTGTTTGAGGCTACCGACAGACCTGGGGGTGTTTGAGGCTACCGACAGACCTGGGGGTGTTTGAGGCTACCGACAGACCTGGGGGTGTTTGAGGCTACCGACAGGAGACCTGGGGGTGTTTGAGGCTACCGACAGACCTGGGGGTGTTTGAGGCTACCGACAGACCTGGGGGTGTTTGAGGCTACCGACAGACCTGGGGGTGTTTGAGGCTACCGACAGACCTGGGGGTGTTTGAGGCTACTGCCAGACCTGGGGGTGTTTGAGGCTACTGCCAGACCTGGGGGTGTTTGAGGCTACCGACAGGAGACCTGGGGGTGTTTGAGGCTACCGACAGACCTGGGGGTGTTTGAGGCTACCGACAGACCTGGGGGTGTTTGAGGCTACCGACAGACCTGGGGGTGTTTGAGGCTACCGACAGACCTGGGGGTGTTTGAGGCTACCGACAGACCTGGGGGTGTTTGAGGCTACCGACAGGAGACCTGGGGGTGTTTGAGGCTACCGACAGACCTGGGGGTGTTTGAGGCTACCGACAGACCTGGGGGTGTTTGAGGCTACCGACAGACCTGGGGGTGTTTGAGGCTACCGACAGACCTGGGGGTGTTTGAGGCTACCGACAGACCTGGGGGTGTTTGAGGCTACCGACAGGAGACCTGGGGGTGTTTGAGGCTACCGACAGACCTGGGGGTGTTTGAGGCTACCGACAGACCTGGGGGTGTTTGAGGCTACTCACCACACACCTGGACGATTCCGTGGCGGGCGATGTCGTAATACGGGTGAGACAAATCAGGGCTGGAGCTCCTGGGAGGAAGAGGAGGATCTGAGACGGATGTCTGACCCTCCTCCTCCTCCTCCTCCTCCTCCTCCTCCTCCTCCTCCTCCTCCCTTTCTGTCATGAGGAAAGACAACTCAGCCCAGATTCCTACCCCACCCCCCTTATCGCCCCCCCTGAGGACTGGGCGGACCCCCTCCTGGAGGAAGTTGTTCATCTGATTAGAGGCAGGAAGCGATGCGTTCAGGGACCCGACAGAAGATGGGACAGAAACAATCTGAGAGGAACTCCATGGAGACCAAACAAGGAAGAATAAATACAAACAATAATAAAAGTAAACAACAGGTAACCCGCTGCCCCCCCATCACTCCTGTCCAATGACGTCACGCATCTATATTCAGGTGTATTAAACGTCTCACCGGTCCCTGCTGGCACCTCCAGGTTTGACGTCGGGTTCATGTCTGATGGAAGAAGCAACAAAACAGATCAATAATCAATATGATCTCGATCGATCCCCGTTCAGAGGGGTCACCGTGACCCCCCGCCTGTCCGCGGGACGTCACGGTGGTGACGTCATCACAGCTGAGCACTGAACGCTCCAGAAAGTGAAGCGGCTGCTAGCAGGTTAGCAGCACCTGCGCTGATGGATTGATCAGTGAAATCATTGATTATCGACGCCCCCTCCCCCACCTCCCCGCCCGCTCCGGAAGCAGGAGACCGAATGAAGTGGCGCGAGCGCTCACCTGTAGCCGGAAATGCTCGAACATCCATAAATAATCAGCAGGGAGAAAGTTGATCCAAACTTCCTCAACGGACCGCAGGCAGGAGTGACTGCGCATGCGCAGTTCACGCTCCCCGCAGCTGCTGCGGCTAACGTCATATAAGTTCAGCATTGTAAACTAAATGAACAATCGATTATAGATTTGATCATCGTGACGTAACCACGAGCAGACACGGACCAATCAGAGGTTTTGTTCATTTATCCAGACGCGTCACGTGAACAAGAGTAAACAAACAGCCCAAAGCCCACGTGTTTGTTTACTGCAGATCATCACAGATTATTGATCACTGATCGCTCCGCGCTGGGGGGGCTGGTAGAACCCGGTGAACTCTGACCTCTGCTGGTCGGGCTCGAGACTGCAGCAGCACCGGAAGAACAGACGACATTGTGATCTGCAGTGAGAGTAGGGAAGAGGTGGAGGAGAAGCTAGAGAGGTGGAGGTTTGTCCTGGAAAGGAGAGGGATGAAGGTTAGCCGCAGTAAGACAGAGTACATGTGTGTGAATGAGAGGGACCCAAGTGGAAGAGTGAGGTTACAGGGAGAAGAGATCAAGAAGGTGGAGGATTTTAAGTACTTGGGGTCAACAGTCCAGAGCAATGGAGAGTGGGGAAAAGAGGTGAAGAAACGTGTCCAGGCAGGATGGAACGGGTGGAGAAAAGTGTCAGGTGTGATGTGTGATAGAAGAGTTTCAGCTAAAATGAAAGGAAAGGTGTACAAAACTGTGGTGAGACCAGCGATGTTGTTTGGTCTAGAGACAGTGTCACTGAGGAAAAGACAGGAGGCAGAGCTGGAGGTAGCAGAGATGAAGATGCTGAGGTTCTCTCTGGGAGTGACCAGGAAGGATAGGATCAGGAATGAGTACATCAGAGGGACAGCACATGTTAGAGGTTTTGGAGATAAAGTCAGAGAGGCCAGACTGAGATGGTTTGGACATGTCCAGAGGAGAGATAGTGAATATATTGGTAGAAGGATGCTGAGTTTTGAACTGCCAGGCAGGAGGCCTAGAGGAAGACCAAAGAGGAGGTTTATGGATGTAGTGAAAGAGGACATGAAGGTAGTTGGTGTGAGAGAAGAGGATACAGAAGACAGGGTTAGATGGAGGACACTGATTGGCTGTGGAGACCCCTGAAGGGAAAAGCCCAAAGGAGAAGAACTAAAGCTAAAAATAAATATTAAATAAATACTAGATAAGTATTAAATAAACATTCATAAAATACCGACGATCCTCCCCTTCAGAGAACCGGAAACGACCAGCCGCTGGTCCCGCCTCCTCCGGCCATGTGACATGAAGCTCCGCCCTTCCGCTTCCTCTTTTCCTGCGGCCGTGAGCGAGAGACACCATGAAGGCGTCCGGCACAGTACGTAAACCCGGATTAACCGTCCCCCCCCCGCGGCGGCGGCTCCCCGTCCCGGTGCAGCCCCGCTCCGTCGTTAGTGTGACCGGGCCGGTGACCGTAGAACACGTTTTAACGGGAACCGGAGGCGTAGCAGCCGACGCGTGGCGACGGGACTCCCCGAGCGGCGGTAACAACATGGCGGCCCGTCGCCATGCGGGTCGGGGGGGTAAGAGTAGGGTTAGGGGTCTGGACCGGGTCCCGCACCCAACCAAATGGTAACGAAATGTTCACGACCAGCTGAGACCGGAGCCCCGGTCCGGTTTGAACGGCGACGCGCCGGTTTACCGACAGCACGGTTTACCGGAGGCTAACAAAGAGATGCTAACGGGCTAATCCAAAGCTGGAGAACAGCTAACGTCCGTCTAGAGACGGATGTTCACCGGTGTGCCGGGGGGGGGTCACTGCTGAACACTTGATTCTATCGTAAATATTAACATTATTGTCCTGTGATGTCATAATGTCTGGTGAACCTTCTGTGTCACATTTAATGTCCCCGTTTGGATCACAAGTACACTGATCCCTCGTTACTCACTGTTAATGCGTTCCAGGAACCACACGCGATGAATGAATTCCGCGATATAGTGACAAACGTCTTATTTATGGTAATTTAAACGTTTCTGACCCCCCCATCCTGATGTTCAACCCCCTTCTGTCTGTTACCTTTAAAACACTGATACTGTTTAAAACACCAACGTTAGTTACCAGTGGGTTAGTTACCGACGTTAGTTACTAGTGGGTTAGTTACTAGTGGGTTAGTTACCGACGTTAGTTACTAGTGGGTTAGTTACTAGTGGGTTAGTTACCGACGTTAGTTACTAGTGGGTTAGTTACTAGTGGGTTAGTTACCAGTGGGTTAGTTACCGACGTTAGTTACTAGTGGGTTAGTTACTAGTGGGTTAGTTACCGACGTTAGTTACTAGTGGGTTAGTTACTAGTGGGTTAGTTACCGACGTTAGTTACTAGTGGGTTAGTTACTAGTGGGTTAGTTACCGACGTTAGTTACTAGTGGGTTAGTTACCGACGTTAGTTACTAGTGGGTTAGTTACTAGTGGGTTAGTTACCGACGTTAGTTACTAGTGGGTTAGTTACTAGTGGGTTAGTTACCGACGTTAGTTACCAGCGGGTTAGTTACCGACGTTAGTTACTAGTGGGTTAGTTACTAGTGGGTTAGTTACCGACGTTAGTTACTAGTGGGTTAGTTACTAGTGGGTTAGTTACCGACGTTAGTTACTAGTGGGTTAGTTACTAGTGGGTTAGTTACCAGTGGGTTAGTTACCGACGTTAGTTACTAGTGGGTTAGTTACCAGTGGGTTAGTTACCGACGTTAGTTACTAGTGGGTTAGTTTACTAGTGGGTTAGTTACCGACGTTAGTTACTAGTGGGTTAGTTACTGACGTTAGTTACTAGTGGGTTAGTTACTAGTGGGTTAGTTACCGACGTTAGTTACTAGTGGGTTAGTTACTAGTGGGTTAGTTACCGACGTTAGTTACTAGTGGGTTAGTTACTAGTGGGTTAGTTACCAGTGGGTTAGTTACCGACGTTAGTTACTAGTGGGTTAGTTACCGACGTTAGTTACTAGTGGGTTAGTTACTGACGTTAGTTACTAGTGGGTTAGTTACTAGTGGGTTAGTTACCGACGTTAGTTACTAGTGGGTTAGTTACTGATGTTAGTTACTAGTGGGTTAGTTACCGACGTTAGTTACTAGTGGGTTAGTTACTGACGTTAGTTACTAGTGGGTTAGTTACTGACGTTAGTTACTAGTGGGTTAGTTACTGACGTTAGTTACTAGTGGGTTAGTTACCGACGTTAGTTACTAGTGGGTTAGTTACTGACGTTAGTTACTAGTGGGTTAGTTACCGACGTTAGTTACTAGTGGGTTAGTTACCGATGTTAGTTACTAGTGGGTTAGTTACCGATGTTAGTTACTAGTGGGTTAGTTACCGACGTTAGTTACTAATGGGTTAGTTACCGACGTTAGTTATTAGTGGGTTAGTTACTGACGTTAGTTACTAGTGGGTTAGTTACTAGTGGGTTAGTTACCGTCGTTAGTTACTAATGGGTTAGTTACCGACGTTAGTTACTAGTGGGTTAGTTACTGACGTTAGTTACTAGTGGGTTAGTTACCGACGTTAGTTAATAGTGGGTTAGTTACCGACGTTAGTTAATAGTGGGTTAGTTACCGACGTTAGTTACTAGTGGGATAGTTACCGACGTTAGTTACTAGTGGGTTAGTTACTGACGTTGGTTACTAGTGGGTTAGTTATCGACGTTAGTTACTAGTGGGTTAGTTACTGACGTTAGTTAATAGTGGGTTAGTTACCGACGTTAGTTACTAGTGGGTTAGTTACCGACGTTAGTTACTAGTGGGTTAGTTACTGACGTTAGTTACTAGTGGGTTAGTTACGTTAGTTACTAGTGGGTTAGTTACTGACGTTAGTTACTAGTGGGTTAGTTACTAGTGGGTTAGTTACTGACGTTAGTTACTAGTGGGTTAGTTACTGACGTTAGTTACTAGTGGGTTAGTTACCGACGTTAGTTACCAGTGGGTTAGTTACTGACGTTAGTTACTAGTGGGTTAGTTACTGACGTTAGTTACCAGCAAGTTAGTTACCAGCAAGTTAGTTACCAGCAAGTTAGTTACCGACGTTAGTTACCAGCGGGTTAGTTACCGATGTTAGTTACCAGCGGGTTAGTTACCAACGTTAGTTACCAGCGGGTTAGTTACCGACGTTAGTTACCAGCGGGTTAGTTACTGACGTTAGTTACCAGCGGGTTAGTTACCGACGTTAGTTACCAGCGGGTTAGTTACCGACGTTAGTTACCAGCAAGTTAGTTACCGACGTTAGTTACCGACGTTAGTTACCAGCGGGTTAGTAACTAACGTTAGTTACCAATGGGTAAGTTACCGACGTTAGTTACCGACGTTAGTTACCAGCGGGTTAGTAACTAACGTTAGTTACCAATGGGTAAGTTACCGACGTTAGTTACCAGCGGGTTAGTTACTGACGTTAGTTACCAGCGGGTAAATGAACGACCCTGAACGCGGGGGTCCTTGATCAGTGAACGGGTTCTGGTTAGTGATAGCGCTGCGTTAGCTCCCGGTGGTGGTTGTGTCGCTAACGGTGTTAACGTGTGTGTGTGTGTGTGTGATGCTTCCACACGTCCTCCTGACCCTGGTCATGTGATCCGTGTTCCCCTTCAGCTCCGGGAATATAAAGTCGTTGGACGTCTGCTGCCGTCCCCCAAGAACCCGACCCCCCCCCTGTACCGCATGAGGATCTTCGCCCCCAACCACGTGGTGGCCAAGTCCCGCTTCTGGTACTTCGTGTCCCAGCTGAGGAAGATGAAGAAGGCGTCTGGGGAGACGGTGTACTGCGGTCTGGTAGGTGGGGGCGCCATGATGTCATCATGCACCCAAACCCAAAGCTCACTTCCTGTTGGTGGGGCGAGCTTGTTGGGGGTGCACACAGGAAACGCCCCCTGTCGCCTTCCTGCTGCTACCGTGCACCAGGAAGTGAATCCAGGGGTCTACAGGTTCAGTTAGCAGCTAGCGGCTAACCGCTAGCAGGAGAACGTGGGCTTGGGGGTGGGGTTCGGGTGTCCAGGACCGGTCTCTGGCTCTGGACTGGTCTCTGGCTCTGAACCAGTCTCTGGTTCTGGACCAGTCTTTGACTCAGGACCGGTCTCTGCCTCTGGACCGGTCTGTGGCTCTGGACCGGTCTTTGACTCAGGACCGGTCTCTGGTTCTGGACTGGTCTCTGGCTCTGGACCGGTCTTTGACTCAGGACCGGTCTCTGGCTCTGGACCGGTCTCTGGTTCTGGACCGGTCTCTGGCTCTGGACCGGTCTCTGGTTCTGGACCGGTCTCTGGCTCTGGACCGGTCTTTGACTCGGGACCGGTCTCTGGTTCTGGACCGGTCTCTGGCTCTGGACCGGTCTCTTGCTCTGGACCGGTCTCTGGTTCTGGACCGGTCTCTGGCTCTGGACCGGTGTCTGGTAGTGCGTGTGAAGGCGCTGGCGCCTCAGGGGTTCAACACTGACGTCCCTCTGCCCCCCCAGGTCCATGAGAAGACCCCCCTGAAGGTGAAGAACTTCGGCATCTGGCTGCGGTACGACTCCCGCAGCGGAACCCACAACATGTACCGGGAGTACCGGGACCTGACCACGTCTGGAGCCGTCACGCAGTGCTGTGAGTACTTCCTGTCCACGTCCTGCCCACTTCCTGTTCACCTGTGACCCCTGTGTTCACCTGTGCCTCCCCCAGACCGTGACATGGGGGCTCGCCATCGCGCCCGCGCCCACTCCATCCAGATCATGAAGGTCCAGGTCATCGCCGCCAACAAGTGTCGCCGACCCGCCATCAAGCAGTTCCATGTAAGTGACCGCCTCCTCTCTGCTCAGGGGCGGGGCTCTCTCTGAGCCGGCCCCTCATTGGCCGGCTGCAGTTCAAAAACCCGCCAGACAAAAACCGGACACCTCTTCCGGGTCTGGAGGAGTCGTCTCCAGAGCCGGCGGTCCTGAGCCGGTGACACCCCGTCTGTTCTGCCCCCCCCCCCCCCGGCCTGTTCTGCCTCCCTGTTTGTTCTGCCCCCCTAGTCTGACCTGTCTTCTCTCTGCAGGATTCCAAGATCAAGTTCCCCCTCCCCCACCGGGTCCTGCGGCGCCAGCACAAACCCCGCTTCACCACCAAGAGACCCAACACCTTCTACTAGTCCGGGTCGGCCAATAAAGAGAGAGGTCACGACCCCCCCGCCTCCTGTCTGTTCTTTCACACTGACGGGTTAACACAACTCATTCTGGTTCGGTTCCAACAACATACATTCAAGCACTTCCTGTCATGTGACCTGGAAACACAGGACTTCCTGTTGTTGACGCCGACTGGCCACCAGAGTCACAAATAAATCTCCAGTAATCCCTCGTTTATTCACTCCTCAACACGCGCGACTTCACCTCATCACTGCTTGTTCGTGGGTATCATGTGACACCGTACGCGTACGCTATTGGCTGACAGCATCTGGAAGTTGGATACACTTCTATGGATTAGAGAAACCCTTGAACACGGACCGGCCTTCATCTGCGGGGGACCCGGTAATGACCCTGGACGTGGTTTCATGGGAATTGTGACATCAACAAAAACCTTGATTGATTGATAACATCTGTAAACGAAACAACTGAAGCGACGGCGCTGATGTTTAGTTGAAACACAGCGACTTACAGTCAGTTCAGCATAGGACAAATACTGATCATTATCAATCAAAGGGTGAACAAGTCAATAATAATTACAATAGTAATTAGTGGTGGGGGACCGTTGATCAAGGGGTAATGGAGATAATGACACCTGAAGTGTGTTCTGGTCCGGTTTTCTTTATGGTCGCTGCAGAAAATCCCACTTGACAGAGGAGGCTGGAACGGAAACGGGGATGAAGGTTGTTTCGGGGTCTCAGGATAATCTGGTTTGATCATCGAACAGAAGTCCACCAATCAGAAGTCACCTGATCAGGAACAGAATGTCATGACCTTTGACCAGCAGTGCAGGAGGGTGGCTTTCAGCTCTGGTGCTGTTACAGGTTCTGTCCAGGGGGGGGTGGTGTTCTCTAAGACATGACCTGGGGAGTCAGTTTACTGTTCACACCCCCCACTGCCGTGTGTGTGTGTGTGTGTGTGTGTGTGTGTGTGTGTGAGTGTAATTACTCTTACGTCGTTGAAATGGCAAACACTGGGGTCATTGGGGGCAGGGTCACGCTTCTTCTTTGGTGGCCCCCGATGTGCCGGTCGTCGTTCACACCTCAGACGCCGGCTGGTTGTTTGTGGACAGGCGTTAGCTCCACCCCCTCTGGTGGCGCCGGTCCAGCTGAGGATGTTAGCTCACAGAGCAGTGCGCTAACCCCATTAGCATGAGCCGCACTGTGTTTGCTCTGCTAATGGGACGCAATCATTCAATTAGCCTGTTTGGTTAGCGCATGTGGAGAGAGCAGCTGGAATTCTGGGAAAAAAACATGTCAGAATGAGAAGGAACCCACGTCCAGGTTCAGGCCTGAACCAGTCCAGTGGTTCTGGTCCTGCTGGTTCCAGATGTTCTGACCGTGTTGTGGACGCGGCTGCTCCTGATTGGCTGTGGGTCGGCGGTTCTCCGTCTCCTGACGGGTTAATCCGGGGGGATCAGCGGATCTGGATCAGCCTTTGAAGCGGGCCTTGAACCCCCGCCATCGGGCCGTGTCCAGAACATGTTTGTTTTCCTGCCGGCTCGCCAGCCGGCTCCAGGCGGATCCACCCGGATCGGGTTCCTGGTCTGGGTGTGGACCAGAGCCCAGAGCTCCTCTCTGTTTGGACTGAGACCTGAAGGTCCAGGATGGGCTGGACCCTCCAACCCCCCACCTGTAAGTACACAGCAGGTCCTGAGTCCTCGTTCGTGTTTGAACCCAGAACCTCCTGACAGATCCTGGACCCACTTCCTGTCAGAAATATTGATTATTGATTCATGAATAAAGGTTGTTTATTGTCAGCAGTGATTGATTATTATTACAGTCATGAACGCTTCCAGCAGATGGACCCGCTCGTGGCCCCTGGGGGGGTTGTGGCCCCCGCGGGGGCCACTGCTCTAACACTGGCTTTCTTTTCCCTGCCGGCGCTCGTCCCGGTGTGTGTCCTGCAGCGTGAGAACATTCCGTCAGGCGTGTTCTTTCCTTGTCGACCGTCTGCAGTGATGTCATCAGTTCGTCCCGCACAAAGCCCCGCAGTAGACCCATGTCCACCCCCCATCCGGGGTCAAAGGTCGGCTCCTGGGGGCCAACAGTTCCTCCACTGGCCTCACGGGGGCGGCAGCGTGTCACATGTCTGTCAACGGGTAGAAACCTGCAGAGAAGAAGAAGAAGACCGAGGAACGAACCAATCACAGCGCAGCCTGGGGGGAGATCACCTCAGAGCTCTGCAGGTGTTCACAGCCTGCAGGTCTGGAGGGCGCTGGTTCTGACCCCCCAGCTGGAGCGCTTACTCTGACCCCCCAGGTGGAACCTTTACTGAGGCTGCAGCTTCCAGGACACATGATGTGAAGGCTAATGCTAACAAATGCTAACAGGAAACCAGCAATCTGAGAACGACCATGTTGAAAACCCAACGAACACACCACATTGAAGAGGCTCCACCCCCCGACAAGGCTCCACCCCCCTGATGTGCACCAGAACATGAGGTAGAGCTGAACCGGCGGTTTAACGTCAGTTATGTCGGTTACGTCGGTTATGTCTGTTATGTTGGTTACATCGGTTAGGTTGGTCATGTCGGTTATGTTGGTTACATCGGTTAGGTTGGTCATGTCGGTTATGTTGGTTACATCGGTTAGGTTGGTTATGTCGGTTATGTTGGTTACATCGGTTAGGTTGGTCATGTCGGTTATGTTGGTTAAATCGGTTAGGTTGGTCATGTCGGTTATGTTGGTTACATCGGTTAGGTTGGTTATGTCGGTTATGTCGGTTACGTCGATTATGTCGGTTACGTCGGTTACGTCGGTTATGTCGGTTACGTCGGTTACGTCGGTTATGTCGGTTATGTCGGTTACGTCAGTTATGTCGGTTATGTCGGTTACGTCAGTTATGTCGGTTACGTCAGTTACGTCGGTTACGTCGGTTACGTCAGTTAAGTCGGTTACGTCGGTTACGTCAGTTATGTCGGTTACATCGGTATGTCGGTTACATCTGTTACGTCGGTTATGTCGGTTATGTTGGTTACGTCGGTTGTGTAGGTTATGTTGGTTATGTTGGTTACATCGGTTAGGTTGGTTATGTCGGTTATGTCCGTTACGTCGGTTATGTCGGTTACGTCGGTTACGTCGGTTATGTCGGTTACGTCGGTTACGTCGGTTATGTCGGTTATGTCGGTTACGTCAGTTATGTCGGTTATGTCGGTTAGGTCAGTTATGTCGGTTACGTCAGTTACGTCGGTTACGTCGGTTACGTCAGTTAAGTCGGTTACGTCGGTTACGTCAGTTACGTCGGTTATGTCGGTTACGTCAGTTACGTCAGTTACGTCGGTTATGTCGGTTACGTCAGTTGTGTTGGTTACGTCGGTTATGTCTGTTAGGTTGGTCATGTCGGTTATGTTGGTTACATCGGTTAGGTTGGTTATGTCGGTTACGTCGGTTATGTCGGTTACATCGGTATGTCGGTCACATCTGTTACGTCGGTTATGTCGGTTATGTTGGTTACGTCGGTTGTGTCGGTTATGTTGGTTATGTTGGTTACATCGGTTAGGTTGGTTATGTCGGTTATGTCGGTTACGTCGGTTATGTCGGTTACGTCGGTTACGTCGGTTATGTCGGTTACGTCGGTTACGTCGGTTATGTCGGTTATGTCGGTTCCGTCAGTTATGTCGGTTATGTCGGTTACGTCAGTTATGTCGGTTACGTCAGTTATGTCGGTTACGTCAGTTACGTCGGTTACGTCGGTTACGTCAGTTAAGTCGGTTACGTCGGTTACGTCAGTTACGTCGGTTATGTCGGTTACGTCAGTTACGTCAGTTACGTCGGTTATGTCGGTTACGTCAGTTGTGTCGGTTACGTCGGTTATGTCTGTTATGTTGGTCATGTCGGTTATGTTGGTTACATCGGTTAGGTTGGTTATGTCGGTTACGTCGGTTATGTCGGTTACATCGGTATGTCGGTTACATCTGTTACGTCGGTTATGTCGGTTATGTTGGTTACGTCGGTTGTGTCGGTTATGTTGGTTATGTTGGTTACATCGGTTAGGTTGGTTATGTCGGTTATGTCGGTTACGTCGGTTATGTCGGTTACGTCGGTTACGTCAGTTATGTCGGTTACGTCGGTTACGTCGGTTATGTCGGTTACGTCAGTTACGTCGGTTATGTCGGTTATGTCTGTTACGTCAGTTACGTCGGTTATGTCGGTTACGTCAGTTGTGTCGGTTACGTCGGTTATGTCTGTTATGTTGGTCATGTCGGTTATGTTGGTTACATCGGTTAGGTTGGTTATGTCGGTTACGTCGGTTAAGTCGGTTACATCGGTATGTCGGTTACATCTGTTACGTCGGTTATGTCGGTTATGTTGGTTACGTCGGTTGTGTCGGTTATGTTGGTTACATCGGTTAGGTTGGTTATGTCGGTTATGTCGGTTACGTCGGTTATGTCGGTTACGTCGGTTACGTCGGTTACGTCGGTTATGTCGGTTACGTCGGTTACGTCGGTTATGTCGGTTACGTCAGTTACGTCGGTTATGTCGGTTACGTCAGTTACGTCAGTTACGTCGGTTATGTCGGTTACGTCAGTTATGTCGGTTATGTCGGTTACGTCAGTTACGTCGGTTATGTCGGTTACGTCAGTTATGTCGGTTATGTCGGTTACGTCAGTTACGTCGGTTACGTCGGTTACGTCGGTTACGTCAGTTACGTCGGTTACGTTGGTTACGTCGGTTACGTCGGTTATGTCGGTTATGTCGGTTACGTCGGTTACGTCGGTTATGTCGGTTATGTCGGTTACGTCGGTTACGTCGGTTACGTCAGTTATGTCGGTTATGTCGGTTATGTCGGTTACGTCGGTTACGTCGGTTATGTCGGTTACGTCGGTTACGTCGGTTATGTCGGTTACGTCGGTTACGTCGGTTACGTCAGTTATGTCGGTTATGTCGGTTACGTCAGTTATGTCGGTTATGTCGGTTACGTCGGTTACGTCAGTTATGTCGGTTATGTCGGTTACGTCGGTTACGTCAGTTACGTCAGTTATGTCGGTTATGTCGGTTACGTCAGTTATGTCGGTTATGTCGGTTACGTCAGTTGAACTGCTCCAAGTCCTCGCTGCTCCTGGTTCTCGGCGCCCCCTGGTGGTTCTGGAGGACCCGGGTCTGTCCGGGGCCTCCTGGGTTCTGGTTGTCTGATGGGTTCCGTTCACACCTGGTGGTGTTTGGGTTTGGGTCATGTGATGTCAGCGGGTCATGTGACGTGTGTGAGGGTTCCCCTCAGACCTCATGAAGGAAGTAGTGTTGTTCAGACCACACACACACACACACACACACACACACACACACACAAACACACATTTCTCATGGAAAACTATTTGGTCCATTAGTTAGAGAGGAGGGGGGCGGGGGGGGCCGGGGCTTTCCCAGAACTCCTCTCTGCTGAGATCAGAACCACACCCGTGTGTGTGTGTGTGTGTGTGTGTGTGTGTGTGTGTGTGTGTGAGAGAGAACCAGAATATGTGTTAAATACATGGATGTGGTCACAACAGTCATCAGTGGTGTCTTGGGGTATTTGGGGTATCAGGGGTATCTGCAGGGTTGTGCTGTTTGACGGTCCAACCAGGTTATTCTGAATCTGACCCTGCCCCCCCCCGACATGACATGTGTCCCTCCAGACCTGCAGCAGATGTTTCTTTAGTTTGGGTTTATTTTTAGACTACAGCAGGTCAAAGGTCAACACATGAGGCGTGACCCACAGCATCTGTCAGGTCTGAGGAGCCAATCAGAGAACAGGACACACCTCCTCCAATCAGAGGCCAGGACACAGCCCCTCCAAAGAAAACAAACAGCGATGATGTCACAGCAGAACCTGGACCTGAGGGGGTCACCGCTGGTCCAGCTGGGGCGCAAGCTGTGATTGGTCCAGAGCGGTCTGGGGGGGTCTCGTCTCTGATTGGACCAAAGCAGTCCAGGGGCGGGGTCTTGTCTCTGATTGGACCAAAGCAGTCCAGGGGCGGGGTCTTGTCTCTAATTGGACCAGAGCAGTCCAGGGGCGGGGTCTTGTCTCTAATTGGACCAGAGCAGTCCAGGGGCGGGGTCTTGTCTCTAATTGGACCAGAGCAGTCCAGGGGCGGGGTCTTGTCTCTAATTGGACCAGAGCAGTCCAGGGGCGGGGTCTTGTCTGATGGGGGTGGACGCAGAGATCTGCTGGTCCAGATCTGGACCCGGGGTCGATCCAGGTTCTGATGGGGGGGTCCAATGAGCCCCCATCAGAGCCTACACTGTGATTGGTTGGGGTTGTTGTCATGGTTACCCTGCAGCCCCCAAACCGGTTCTTTGGAGGTCTGGCTCGGGGGACCTGTTAGTTGGAGGTCCTCTCCTCTGGGGGGGGGTAAACCCATTTGGAACAAGGGAGCATTCTGCTCAGAAGAAAGCCCCCACCGACCCCCCCGGTCCCACGTGGACCCCCGATTGGCTTTCCTTACTCTAATTGGTTCTGAGGCCCAGCAGAAACCAGCAGGGCCAGTAGCCCCCCCCCACTGAAGCCATTAACCCTGTCATAATGAGGGGGGGCAGGGGTTAAAACGCTCCCAATTACCTGGATGGAGGAAGTGGAGCAGCTCCCAACAGGAAACCAGCGCCGGCGGCCAATCAAAACACTCCGCCTCACCAAATCAGTAACACATGCGGGGGGGGGGGGGTCATCAAGGGTTCTACTTCCTGTTGGCTGATGGGGGGGGTCCATCAGAGGCAGTTAAAGGGGCTGAAGCCTGCAGTGCCAGCAGGGGGCGACGTGGAGAACGTTAACATCACCCCCCCAACCCTAACCCTACCCCCCCCCCCCAGGGTAACGCTCATCTCTCGGCCTCCAGTCTATTTGAAAAATCTGAATCAAATCCCCCCCATGGGATCAGACCCTGTATTTGGAGTCTGCCTCCCCCCGGGGTGAAACCAGAGAGGGTGACGGTTCATCGGGGGGGTGATGATGGGAGGCCCCCCCCAATGGGCAGAGCCACGCTGCTCTACCCCCCCACCCCTGGATGGAGACGCTAAAGTAAAGCTAAATGAACCAATTCATTCTCTCATCAAGCCGATGACATCACGTCCTTCCTGTGGGGGGGGCCACCGTCGTTATGGAACCGATCAGGTTAACGGCTGACGTTACCGGGACGACATCCCTTCATCAGACCGGAGGGGAGGGCGTCTTCTGATTGGTCAGCAGCCTGACCTTTGACCTGAGCAGAAGGAGCCCCCCCACACAATCTGCTGTTTGTTGTTGGAGCGTCCCTGCACCCGTGGCCCCACCCCAAGCCTGTTATTGGTCCTAAGCCCCATGTGGCCCCGCCCAGAGGTGCTCCAGGTGTGGATCCAGCTGGGGGGGTCGACCAGAGCCACAGCAAAGAGCCAGGATGTAGCCTCAAGCCCCCCCCGCCGCATGGTGCTGCTGTGGGAACAGACCCCAGACCCCCCCATCCCCCCAGTGGGACCAGAAGCCTTGCAGCAGTGACCCACAAGGTTCCTGGGGGGGTCACACCAGGTCCACATGTGGTCTGGATGATGACCCAGGTCTGAGGACGTCCGCTGGGGGGGGGGGGGGGGTCCACTCCCCCAGAGGTCTGAGACCTGACCGGGAGCAGCTGACCAGCTTTTGCCCCATGGGGGCGTTGTGGTCGCATTACCCTGATAGAGGCTGTGGTCGTGCCCCCCCCAGCCAGTGGTTGGCCCCCGTCAGGCGGACCTGCTGCTGGACCGCAGTGGTTAACCAGCGTGTTAAACCAAACCACTGGACCAGACTCCACCCCCCCACCGTAAACTACTGCCCAGCTACTGCAGCAGCCCGCCGCCTGGGGGCGGGGTTTTTGGGGATTCCTGTTTTTTATACATATATATATATATATATATATATATATATATATATAAAATTTACATACATATATACATAAATAAATAAATATACATATATCTGTATATATATAGACTTATATATAGATATATACCTTTTAAGTACCTTATATACTTAAAAATCTGCGATGAGATGAAGTCTTGAGCGTAGATGCTCGAATGCGTGAGGGCGCACTGTATATATATATCATATATCCATATACAGGTATATACTGTATATACATACATATGTATTTTTATGTATATATGTATATATATATATATAAATAATATAATATATATATATATATACACGTTTATATGTATATATACCGTATATATTCAAATAAATATACGTATATGTGCGTACATGTACATATATTTGTTTATTTATATATATACATACATAAATATACATATATATTTGAATATATATACACACATATAAATATATATTTATATATATGCATGTATGTATATATAAATACACATATATACATAAATAAATGTATATATTTATGAATATACATATATATAAACATAAATATATATAAATCTATTTATGTGTATATATGTACATATAAATACATATATACGTATATGTATTTATATGTATATGTATATGTATTTATATACATGAATAAATAAATTAAAAACATATCTAATATACTGTATATATATATTTTATTATTTATATATACAGCTCCATCAGTGCTCTACAGCTTCCAAATGTTTGTTTGTTCCACTTTCACCTCCTGCTTTGTGGTTGCCGTGGGAACCAGAGTGATGTCATGTGGGGCTGGAATGAGGCCCGTGTGGAGTGAACGTTCTGGCCGGCGGTCTGGAGATGATCCGGGCGTGGCCCCCGCCCCGCTGATGAGCACTTGGAGAGCTCACCTCTCAGCTCCTCTGTTTATTGGTCTTGGAGATGCAGCCGGGGGCCTTGAGGGGGCCTTGAGGGGGCCTTGAGGGGGCCTTGAGGCGTTTCCAGGTGCTTCGATCGGCCTGATGGGAAAGCGAGTCGGGCTCTGGAGCGGCGCTGACTCAGCACGCCTCTAAGGCCTTAAGGAGACGGATTTGGAGCAGCTTTGCGTCCAGACACCCCCCCCCCGGAGCCGCCCGTTCCCCTGAGGGACTCGCTATGAATTCTGGGAGGTTTCCCGTTGGTGGAGGTGATTAATTGTCAGCGGAGCGGTCCAAAGCGGCCCCCCCCAGGCTGCTGATGCATTGTGGGACGTGACTCAGTGGTGGGAGGCTGAGCATCAATGTCTGCTCTGTTCTGAGGCCTCCAGCGACCCGCCAGCGCCATGACATCACTGCTGTGAGCAGAGGCCCCGCCCTGAGTGGGGGCGGGGCCAGCTCTGAATGGCTGCATTATGATCGGGGCTCAAGCCGCACCTCCAGAGCCTGACCGCCTTTTTCCACATGTGTCCTCGATGCCGCGGCGTGCGCTGAGGCCACGCCTCACTGGCGCCGCTTCCGTCCAATCAGCTGGAACTTCCTGTTCATTTTGATCACATGACTGTTAGAGCATTAAGAGCCTCTATGTTCTTGTTCTGACCCGCTGTGACCTCTGCTGTGACCCCTGCTGTGACCCCTGCTGTGACCTTTGCTGTGACCTCTGACACACTGTTGCCACGGAGACGGACCACACAGCGAGAGCAGAGCAGAAGCATGTCGGCCATCTTTCATCCACTGGCGAGGACTCGTGTTTACGTTAGCGTGTCTCTCACACGTTAGCATCAGCGGCTAACAGAGCTGGGGGGGTGGGGGGGGGGGCAATGCTAATCATCTTTGAGGCGGATGTGACCTCAGACTCAGCCCCCCCGGGGACGATCAGAGGGAGGGAAGATTCTTGGAAATCACAAACTGAAGGTGTGGAGACGGTGCTGCAGGGCATTGTGGGTAATCTTTGTTTGGATTGGAGGCTTCTGGTCCCAGTGGCTGATGGGGGTGAGGGTCTGGTCCAGACCTGACGCCTGGAAGCGGTCCTGGAACCAGTCCTGGAAGCGGTCCTGGAACGAGTCCTGGAACTGGTCCTGGAAGCGGTCCTGGAACCAGTCCTGGAAGCGGTCCTGGAACCAGTCCTGGACTGGTCCTGGAAGCGGTCCTGGAACCAGTCCTGGAAGCGGTCCTGGAACCAGTCCTGGAAGCGGTCCTGGAAGCGGTCCTGGAACCAGTCCTGGACTGGTCCTGGAAGCGGTCCTGGAAGCGGTCCTGGAACCGGTCCTGGAACCAGTCCTGGAAGCGGTCCTGGAAGCGGTCCTGGAACCAGTCCTGGACTGGTCCTGGAAGCGGTCCTGGAACCAGTCCTGGAAGCGGTCCTGGAACCAGTCCTGGAACTGGTCCTGGAAGCGGTCCTGGAACCAGTCCTGGAAGCGGTCCTGGAACCAGTCCTGGACTGGTCCTGGAAGCGGTCCTGGAAGCGGTCCTGGAAGCGGTCCTGGAACCAGTCCTGGACTGGTCCTGGAAGCGGTCCTGGAAGCGGTCCTGGAAGCGGTCCTGGAACCAGTCCTGGACTGGTCCTGGAAGCGGTCCTGGAACCGGTCCTGGAACCGGTCCTGGAACCGGTCCTGGAAGCGGTCCTGGAAGCGGTCCTGGAACCAGTCCTGGACTGGTCCAAGAAGCGGTCCTGGAAGCGGTCCTGGAAGCGGTCCTGGAACCAGTCCTGGACTGGTCCTGGAAGCGGTCCTGGAACCAGTCCTGGAACCGGTCCTGGAAGCGGTCCTGGAACCAGTCCTGGAAGCGGTCCTGGAACCGGTCCTGGAAGCGGTCCTGGAACCAGTCCTGGAAGCGGTCCTAGAAGCGGTCCTGGAAGCGGTCCTGGAACCAGTCCTGGACTGGTCCTGGAAGCGGTCCTGGAACCGGTCCTGGAACCGGTCCTGGAACCAGTCCTGGAAGCGGTCCTGGAAGCGGTCCTGGAACCAGTCCTGGACTGGTCCTGGAAGCGGTCCTGGAACCAGTCCTGGAAGCGGTCCTGGAAGCGGTCCTGGAAGCGGTCCTGGAACCAGTCCTGGACTGGTCTTGGAAGCGGTCCTGGAACCGGTCCTGGAAGCGGTCCTGGAAGCGGTCCTGGAACCAGTCCTGGAACTTGTCCTGGAAGCGGTCCTGGAACCAGTCCTGGAAGCGGTCCTGGAAGCGGTCCTGGAAGCGGTCCTGGAAGCGGTCCTGGACTGGTCCTGGAAGCGGTCCTGGAACCAGTCCTGGAACCGGTCCTGGAACCGGTCCAGGAAGCGGTCCTGGAACCAGTCCTGGAACCGGTCCTGGAAGCGGTCCTGGAAGCGGTCCTGGAACCAGTCCTGGACTGGTCCTGGAAGCGGTCCTGGACTACAGGTGAAGCCACCAGCGGGTGCTGTGTGAACCGGGCCGGTCCCGGCCCCGGGGCCACTGACGTCTCCTCTTTCATCTCTGATCCTCCTCATCATCGACCTGCAGAACCAACAAACACACGGATCACGTCTCTGCTGCCAAACACCACAGGGTGGGGTCAGGACGGGGGCCGGGGCCGGGGGCCGGGGGCCGGGGGCAGCCCTGGGGGAATGTTTACCCACTGGATGTTCCTGTATTGATCCAGGATGGAGAACAGGACTCTGATCATGTGACCCAGCAGCAGCTGCTCACATTCATTCATATAAATAAAGTTTATTTAAATCTACAGGAATTAGGAGTTCAGTTCTAAGTAGAAATAAAGGATTAACAAAGTCCAGATTAACAAAGTCCAGATGAACAAAACTCAGATCAGACAAACAGATCAAGTTCTTGTTTTTTTAACTGTTTCTGGGATAAAAAAGTAATATTTTAAGGCTTAAAGCAGAGACGAACCATGACACGTTATTACTGACACCATAATAATAATAATAATAATAATAATAATAATAATAATAATAATAATAATAATAATTATTATTATTATTATTATTATTATTATTACTAATAATAATAATAATAATAATAATGATAATAATTATTATTATTGTTGTAATTATGGGGGTGACGCTGCGATCTGATTGGCTGACCCTTCTAACAATTGGGTCCGTTCCCACGTTTCCTTCAGCTCCTTCACGCCGGGGAGCGTCTGTGTTTTTCCAGGACACCCCTTCCCATCACCCCCACCTCCCCCACATCTGTTCATACCTGACAAACACACGTGTGTGAAGAATGTTCCAGCACCGCTGCGACCCGGCGTCTGTCCAGAGTGTCCCACATTCCTACTGTGTCGTTCTATTTTTAGGTCGGAACCTGTGACCTGCTGCCAGAGGGTCCAGATGTGACCCCTCCCTCGACCCCCCAGCGCCGGTCTGAGGATGAAGAGCAGGAACTAGACGTGTTCCTGAACACGCCTGTCAGCAGGTACCTGCAGTCGTCCAGGTGATTACAGAGAAGCTCCGCCCCCAACCTGTGAGGACCTGGACCCATCGTGAGCTCTGATTGGTCCAAACCTTGTGACGCTGTAAACACATGATGGAGAACATCAACCTTCATCTCCACTGACCACGGAGAACCAGAACAACCCCCCCCCGACCCCCCCAGAGGGAGCCAGGTTTTCTGAAGGACCTGCTGGAGTAATCAGAGTACTTTATGTTCGCTGGTCCTCTTTCAAACCACAGTGTCAACACACTTAGCGCCGCCGCCGCCGCAAGGGCCCCCCCCAATCCACTGAGCAGCCTGCAGTCCAGAGCCCCCCCCCGGCTCTCAGCTGGCGGTGACGTCACCAATAGGACCGGATGGAGAAGCGTTAGCGGTGGTAACCCCGCTCCACACACACACACACACACACACACACACACACACACACACACACACGTCAGCTTTAATGGAGCTGTCAGAGGAGGCTGAGGCGTGGCCGCCCAGCAGTTTCCAAATAATTACCCCACAACAGAGGGGCTATTGTCCCAGTGGCTCCAGGCGGGGCAGGACGCACACGGAGGCGCTGCTGGACTCTGATTGGTTCCTGGCTTCTCCTGCAGAAAAACACTTCCTGCTTCCAGACGGAGTCACGACCCAACAGCAGAACGACCTGAGGAACGAGACGCTGATCACCAATGCTAATCACCAATGCTAATCACCAATGCTAATCACCACTGCTAATCACCACTGCTAATCACCAATGCTAATCACCAATGCTAATCACCAATGCTAATCACCACTGCTAATCACCAATGCTAATCACCAATGCTAATCACCACTGCTAATCACCACTGCTAATCACCAATGCTAATCACCAATGCTAATCACCAACGCTAATCACCACTGCTAATCACCAATGCTAATCACCAATGCTAATCACCACTGCTAATCACCAATGCTAATCACCAATCACCAATTTTATTTTTATTTTTATTTTTTAATTTTAATTTTAATTTTAATTTTAATTTTAATTTTAATTTTATTTTCTTTAATCAGTCTCCTGTTATTCCCCCCCCCCTGTTGAACCGATCTTCTGTGTGGACCTTGTTCCTATCAGATGAATAATGCTGTCTCAGCTGTTCTCCTCTGGGGGGGTTAGGGTTAGGATTGGTGGGGGTGGTGTGACTCCAGCCTCTGGTCCTCCGCCAGCAGGGGGCGCTGTGACCGGACGGCTCCAGGCTTTCTGGCTGTTACATGAAATTACATAATTCCTGGAAAGTTTTAGTGGTGTGGAAAAATTAATGGAGGCTCCTCCAGTTATTTATAGACGAGGAGGAGGAGGAGGAAGAGGAGGAGGAAGAGGAGGAGGAAGAGG
>CM023627.1:57500-61950 GCA_013358685.1 Antennarius maculatus | reverse complement strand
TGACACCTGTTTAGACCTGTTTACACCCGTTTAGACCTGTTTACACCAGTTTAGACCTGTTTACACCCGTTTAGACCTGTTGACACCTGTTTAGACCTGTTTACACCCGTTTAGACCTGTTTACACCCATTTAGACCTGTTTACACCCGTTTAGACCTGTTGACACCTGTTTAGACCTGTTTACACCCGTTTAGACCTGTTTACACCCATTTAGACCTGTTTACACCCGTTTAGACCTGTTGACACCTGTTTAGACCTGTTTACATCCACTTTGATCCGGTTCAGTTTTGGGGCCTTTTTTCTCAGGAATTTTCCTCCATCTTTTAGGTTTTTCTTTATCTTTCTTCTGATTTCACTTTATTTTCTCTCGTTTTTTCATGTTTACTCAAAACATCTTTTTTCTGAACAGACCAGTTTGTTTGTTTGTTTGTTTGTGTGTTTGTTTGTTTGTAGTCAGTAATTGTTTTTAGCAGTAACTCAACACACAAATCCATATTTATTTCTTCTGCTCTGATGAATTCAGACTTTAGTTCCTCGATGAGCATTGTTTCTAGTAATAATCTAATAATCAATAATTTAATAATCAATAATCTAATCATCTAATCATCTAATCATCTAATCCTCGTCTATTGATCTGTCTTTGTTAACAAAGTTGTCAGAGATGGCGTGTGGAGGCGGGGCTTGAGGACTTTCCCGTGTTGCAGCTGGTCATACATGTGGTTCTTATTTGTTTTTAATGATGGGCTCAGTTCCTCAGGGACCCCCCCAGAACCCCCCGGGGTCTGATCGCTTGAAGCCCCGCCCATAGAGCTACATGCTTCAGCAACACGCTAACGCGCCACTGGGATGTGAAACATGGTGAAACATTTTCCCCTGATGTTCCTGTCAGACACTCATCCTGAGGGGGGGGGGGGGGCATGGGGGGTATGGGGGGGGGGGGGGGGGGGGGGGGGGGGTGAGGTGAAGCTAATCAGTTAGCAACACTTCTGTCTAGCAAACAGGGACTTTCCTCAGCAGACTGGTGACATTTACATGCCTGTAGCGCTAACATTATCATGTCTGTTGTGCTAATAATAGCATGTCTGAAGTGCTAATAATAGCATGTCTGTAGCGCTAACATTAGCATGTCTGAAGTGCTAATAATAGCATGTCTGTAGCGCTAACATTATCATGTCTGTTGTGCTAATAATAGCATGTCTGATGTGCTAATAATAGCATGTCTGAAGTGCTTATAATAGCATGTTTGTAGCACTAACAACAGCATGTCTGCTACATTGCTAACATTAGCATGTGCGCAGTGCTAACATTAGCACGTGATGCTCTTGTTGAGGGACTGTTGAATCCTCCATTTGTTTTCCTCTACTTTGATAATGCTAACCTAGCATTTCTACTAGCATTAGCCTCGATACAGCTAATAAGCTAATGTTTACCGTTTGGAACGCTAACGGCTAACAGGAGGAACAGGAAACGGCCTCAGGTGGCTCCTCCCTCATGTGTTTGTTTATTAGCTGAGGATGTAAACAAACGTGCGTTAGCTGCGTTAGCTGTGTTAGCTGCGTTAGCTGCATTAGCTGTGTTAGCTGCGAGGGGGCGTGGCTGTTGGCGGTCCCGCCCCCGTCCTGTTGCTCCTCTGGTGTGTTTTGGCGCTGCGGGGCCTCCGTACCGGAGCCCGGCGCTGCTCGGGTGCCACCTTCTGCTGCTTCTCCTCTCTGGTCGGGGTGAGGCCCCTCCCCCGGCCCCTCCCCCGGCCCCTCCCCTCCCGTCGCCTCTGACCTCCTCTCGGCGTGCGGCGCCTCCCGTCAGTCCTGCAGCAGCGGGAGCAGCAGCAGCTCCTCCTCACCTTTCACCCGGCGCACGGCGCCTCCTTCACGCCGGTTGGGGGAGCCGTTCCCACGCTGGGGGTGCGTGCTTCCTGGGGGGGTCACCTGGACTGTGTTTGTGGAAACTCTGAGCAGCGCTGCTTCTTTGTGGGGGGGTCCGCTTCTGCTGTGGACAGTAAGTTTCTCGAGGCGTCCTGCGGCGGCGGCGTCTGAGCTCTGCTGACTGTGTGTGTGTGTGTGTGTGTGTGTGTGTGTGTGTGTGTGTGTGTGTGTGTGTCTGTGTGTGTCTCTCTGTGTGTGTGTGTGTGTGTGTGTGTGTGTGTGTGTGTGTGTGTGTGTGCAGGTTCCTTCATGATGTTCTGGTCCAGGACGGTTCTGCGTCGCTGGAGCCTGGCGTTGTTCCTGCTCTGCTCGCCGGCGCCGCATCAGGGGCGTCCCCTTGACGCCCCGAACCGAACGTGAGTTTGTTTCCTTTGAGTAGAAGCGATTCGCCCCCCCCATCCCCTCAACCCCCAAACCCCCCACACCCCGCTCCGCCGATCCCGCTGGAAAATGTGTTTGTCAGGCGTGTTGAGTTTAGCCGCCGCCCACCTGTGTTGACCTGAAGCAGAACCCAAACCGGTCCAGAACCCGGGGGGGCCGACCCCCCCGTCCTCGAGTCGTTCCACTTTGAACTATAACATTAGATATGTAATCTGATTACCATCAGCTGCTGATGGAGGCTCTGATGCTCCTGTGCCCCCCCTCCCCCGCTAACGTCTCACTGTGGGGGGGCAATCACATCTGAAACGCGTTTGGCGGCGGCGGGGGGTTCCAGCGCGTGGGGCCGCCGTGATGATGTCAGGGGGCGGGGCCAGGGCGCTGACCTTTGACCTCCACCCGCCGCACCGTGTGACCGTCACACGAGGAGCGACGACCAATCAATTAACTCACTTCAAAGGGTAGGAACCCCCCCCCATTGGACTGCAGCTGGCTCTGAAGCCCCGCCCCCAACGGTCAGCTGATGCTCCGTGGACGAATGGCTGCAGAGATACAACAGAGTGGAAGTAACGCCAGTAAAAAGTAACTACAGTAACTACAGTAACTAAAGTAACTAAAGTAACTAAAGTAACTACAGGAACTACAGTAACTAAAGTAACTAAAGTAACTAGAGTAACTAAAGTAACTAAAGTAACTAAAGTAACTAAAGTAACTACAGGAACTACAGTAACTACAGTAACTAAAGTAACTAAAGTAACTACAGGAACTACAGTAACTAAAGTAACTAAAGTAACTACAGTAACTACAGGAACTACAGTAACTACAGTAACTAAAGTAACTACAGGAACTACAGTAACTAAAGTAACTACAGTAACTACAGGAACTACAGTAACTACAGTAACTAAAGTAACTACAGGAACTACAGTAACTAAAGTAACTACAGTAACTAAAGTAACTAAAGTAACTAAAGTAACTACAGGAACTACAGGAACTACAGTAACTAAAGTAACTAAAGTAACTAAAGTAACTACAGGACCTACAGTAACTAAAGTAACTACAGTAACTACAGTAACTAAAGTAACTACAGTAACTACAGTAACTAAAGTAACTAAAGTAACTACAGTAACTACAGGAACTACAGTAACTACAGTAACTAAAGTAACTACAGGAACTACAGTAACTAAAGTAACTACAGTAACTAAAGTAACTAAA
The DNA here is from genome assembly GCA_013358685.1 of Antennarius maculatus. Taxonomy (NCBI): domain Eukaryota; kingdom Metazoa; phylum Chordata; class Actinopteri; order Lophiiformes; family Antennariidae; genus Antennarius; species Antennarius maculatus. The sequence goes on along the minus strand of CM023627.1, from coordinate 58,438 downwards.
GTAACTAAAGTAACTACAGTAACTACAGGAACTACAGTAACTACAGTAACTAAAGTAACTACAGGAACTACAGTAACTAAAGTAACTACAGTAACTAAAGTAACTAAAGTAACTACAGGAACTACAGGAACTAAAGTAACTAAAGTAACTAAAGTAACTACAGTAACTACAGTAACTAAAGTAACTACAGGAACTACAGTAACTAAAGTAACTACAGTAACTACAGTAACTAAAGTAACTACAGTAACTAAAGTAACTAAAGTAACTAAAGTAACTACAGGAACTACAGGAACTAAAGTAACTAAAGTAACTAAAGTAACTACAGGAACTACAGTAACTAAAGTAACTAAAGTAACTAGAGTAACTAAAGTAACTAGAGTAACTACAGTAACTAAAGTAACTACAGTAACTACAGTAACTACAGTAACTACAGTAACTACAGTAACTACAGGAACTACAGTAACTAAAGTAACTAAAGTAACTAAAGTAACTACAGGAACTACAGTAACTAAAGTAACTACAGTAACTAAAGTAACTACAGGAACTACAGTAACTAAAGTAACTAAAGTAACTACAGTAACTACAGGAACTACAGTAACTACAGTAACTAAAGTAACTACAGGAACTACAGTAACTAAAGTAACTACAGTAACTAAAGTAACTAAAGTAACTAAAGTAACTACAGTAACTACAGGAACTACAGTAACTACAGTAACTAAAGTAACTACAGGAACTACAGTAACTAAAGTAACTACAGTAACTAAAGTAACTAAAGTAACTAAAGTAACTACAGGAACTACAGTAACTAAAGTAACTAAAGTAACTACAGGAACTACAGTAACTAAAGTAACTACAGTAACTACAGTAACTAAAGTAACTACAGTAACTACAGTAACTACTAACCCTAACCCTGAATCAACAAAACTTACTAAAGTAAC
>CM023627.1:30000-47500 GCA_013358685.1 Antennarius maculatus | reverse complement strand
GTCAGAACCTGGTCTCTGGTACGGGTCCTGGTCAAAACCTGGTCTCTGGTACGGGTCCTGGTCAGAACTGGTCTCTGGTCCTGGTGCGGGCCTGTTTCCACCCCCTGTTTCCTGTTTCCTGCAGGAACTGGGGAGGAAGCTGTTCAAGCGGCGCCGGGTTCTGGGCAAACAGAAGAGGAAGAGCCGTCAGCTGGTGGGGGCCGTGGTGGACCGAGACCTGATCACCCCCCACATCCTGAGGAAGAGGAAGTCAGTGACACCCCCCCCCCCGAGTCACAGGGAACCCAGAACCCCACTGGGCTCCGAGGGTTGGGGTTAGAGGGGGGGTTAGGGTGAAAGGGGGGGGGGGGGTTGGGATGTGGTTCTGAAGCCATTAAACAGGGTTACCTGTCAGGTCCACAAGGTGCAGCTAGTGGGAGAACATGTGTCAAACTCAAGGCCCGGGGGCCAAATGTGGCCCTCCACATCATTTAATGTGGCCCCTGATAGCATAAAAGGTCAGAGTGTAAAAATAAATAGGTCAAAAGTGTTTTTTGACCAAAACTACATTTCCCACAATGCAGTACTTCAGCCCATTTTAACTCTGACTAAACGTTGTGAACAAAGTTAACGTCCTAACTTGTGTCTGATGTTATTTTTCTTTATTGATTGATAGTTTGATCCTTGATTGATGGAGTTCTGTGGGTTTAATAACCTGACAAATGAAAAGGATTTATGTTAGAACAGAGAAACAAACAAACATGTTTTTTCTGTCTAACTGTAATGTTTGGAACTAGAATAAGTCAGAAATTCACTGATTTAACATTAAGGAGTAGTTACATTTAGTTACATTACATTGAGTTACATTTAGTTACATTTATTAGTTACATTAAGGAGTAGTTACATTTAGTTACATTACATTGAGTTACATTTAGTTACATTTATTAGTTACATTAAGGAGTAGTTACATTTAGTTACATTACATTGAGTTACATTTAGTTACATTTATTAGTTACATTAAGGAGTAGTTACATTTAGTTACATTACATTGAGTTACATTTAGTTACATTTATTAGTTACATTAAGGAGTAGTTACATTTAGTTACATTACATTGAGTTACATTTAGTTACATTTATTAGTTACATTAAGGAGTAGTTACATTTAGTTACATTACATTGAGTTACATTTAGTTACATTTATTAGTTACATTAAGGAGTAGTTACATTTAGTTACATTACATTGAGTTACATTTAGTTACATTTATTAGTTACATTAAGGAGTAGTTACATTTAGTTACATTACATTGAGTTACATTTAGCTACATTTATTAGTTACATTAAGGAGTAGTTACATTTAGTTACATTACATTGAGTTACATTTAGTTACATTTATTAGTTACATTAAGGAGTAGTTACATTTAGTTACATTACATTGAGTTACATTTAGTTACATTTATTAGTTACATTCAGGAGTAGTTACATTTAGTTACATTACATTGAGTTACATTTAGTTACATTTATTAGTTACATTAAGGAGTAGTTACATTTAGTTACATTTCATTGAGTTACATTTAGTTACATTTATTAGTTACATTAAGGAGTAGTTACATTTAGTTACATTTATTAGTTACATTAAGGAGTAGTTACATTTAGTTACATTACATTGAGTTACATTTAGTTACATTTATTAGTTACATTAAGGAGTAGTTACATTTAGTTACATTAAATTGAGTTACATTTAGTTACATTTATTAGTTACATTAAGGAGTAGTTACATTTAGTTACATTACATTGAGTTACATTTAGTTACATTTATTAGTTACATTAAGGAGTAGTTACATTTAGTTACATTACATTGAGTTACATTTAGTTACATTTATTAGTTACATTAAGGAGTAGTTACATTTAGTTACATTACATTGAGTTACATTTAGTTACATTTATTAGTTACATTAAGGAGTAGTTACATTTAGTTACATTACATTGAGTTACATTTAGTTACATTTATTAGTTACATTAAGGAGTAGTTACATTTAGTTACATTACATTGAGTTACATTTAGTTACATTTATTAGTTACATTAAGGAGTAGTTACATTTAGTTACATTACATTGAGTTACATTTAGTTACATTTATTAGTTACATTAAGGAGTAGTTACATTTAGTTACATTACATTGAGTTACATTTAGTTACATTTATTAGTTACATTAAGGAGTAGTTACATTTAGTTACATTACATTGAGTTACATTTAGTTACATTTATTAGTTACATTAAGGAGTAGTTACATTTAGTTACATTTATTAGTTACATTAAGGAGTAGTTACATTTAGTTACATTACACTGAGTTACATTTAGTTACATTTATTAGTTACATTAAGGAGTAGTTACATTTAGTTACATTACTTTGAGTTACATTTAGTTACATTTATTAGTTACATTAAGGAGTAGTTACATTTAGTTACATTACATTGAGTTACATTTAGTTACATTTATTAGTTACATTAAGGAGTAGTTACATTTAGTTACATTACATTGAGTTACATTTAGTTACATTTAATAGTTACATTAAGGAGTAGTTACATTTGTTACATTACATTGAGTTACATTTAGTTACATTTATTAGTTACATTAAGGAGTAGTTACATTTAGTTACATTACATTGAGTTACATTTAGTTACATTTATTAGTTACATTAAGGAGTAGTTACATTTAGTTACATTACATTGAGTTACATTTAGTTACATTTTTTAGTTACATTAAGGAGTAGTTACATTTAGTTACATTACATTGAGTTACATTTAGTTACATTTTTTAGTTACATTAAGGAGTAGTTACATTTAGTTACATTACATTGAGTTACATTTAGTTACATTTAGTAGTTACATTAAGGAGTAGTTACATTTAGTTACATTACATCGAGTTACATTTAGTTACATTTATTAGTTACATTAAGGAGTAGTTACATTTAGTTACATTACATTGAGTTACATTTAGTTACATTTATTAGTTACATTAAGGAGTAGTTACATTTAGTTACATTACTTTGAGTTACATTTAGTTACATTTATTAGTTACATTAAGGAGTAGTTACATTTAGTTACATTACATTGAGTTACATTTAGTTACATTTAATAGTTACATTAAGGAGTAGTTACATTTAGTTACATTACATTGAGTTACATTTAGTTACATTTATTAGTTACATTAAGGAGTAGTTACATTTAGTTACATTATTAGTTACATTAAGGAGTAGTTACATTTAGTTACATTACATTGAGTTACATTTAGTTACATTTATTAGTTACATTAAGGAGTAGTTACATTTAGTTACATTACATTGAGTTACATTTAGTTACATTTATTAGTTACATTAAGGAGTAGTTACATTTAGTTACATTACATTGAGTTACATTTAGTTACATTTATTAGTTACATTAAGGAGTAGTTACATTTAGTTACATTACATTGAGTTAAATTTAGTTACATTTTTTAGTTACATTAAGGAGTAGTTACATTTAGTTACATTACATTGAGTTACATTTAGTTACATTTATTAGTTACATTAAGGAGTAGTTACATTTAGTTACATTACATCGAGTTACATTTAGTTACATTTATTAGTTACATTAAGGAGTAGTTACATTTAGTTACATTACATTGAGTTACATTTAGTTACATTTATTAGTTACATTAAGGAGTAGTTACATTTAGTTACATTACATTGAGTTACATTTAGTTACATTTATTAGTTACATTAAGGAGTAGTTACATTTAGTTACATTACATTGAGTTTCATTTAGTTACATTTATTAGTTACATTAAGGAGTAGTTACATTTAGTTACATTACATTGAGTTACATTTAGTTACATTTATTAGTTACATTAAGGAGTAGTTACATTTAGTTCCATTACATTGAGTTACATTTAGTTACATTTATTAGTTACATTAAGGAGTAGTTACATTTAGTTACATTTAGTTCCATTACATTGAGTTACATTTAGTTACATTTATTAGTTACATTAAGGAGTAGTTACATTTAGTTACATTACATTGAGTTACATTTAGTTACATTTATTAGTTACATTAAGGAGTAGTTACATTTAGTTACATTTATTAGTTACATTAAGGAGTAGTTACATTTAGTTACATTACATTGAGTTACATTTAGTTACATTTATTAGTTACATTAAGGAGTAGTTACATTTAGTTACATTACATTGAGTTACATTTAGTTACATTTATTAGTTACATTAAGGAGTAGTTACATTTAGTTACATTACATTGAGTTACATTTAGTTACATTTATTAGTTACATTAAGGAGTAGTTACATTTAGTTACATTTATTAGTTACATTAAGGAGTAGTTACATTTAGTTACATTACATTGAGTTACATTTAGTTACATTTATTAGTTACATTAAGTAGTTACATTTAGTTACATTACATTGAGTTACATTTAGTTACATTTATTAGTTACATTAAGGAGTAGTTACATTTATGTTCCATCTGGTTTGGCCCCCCGTGTTGGAACATCTTCAGCTAGCGTTAGCGCTGTGCTAAGTGGGCGGGGCCTGAGCCTTGTGTGCTTGCAGGTCCAGCCCCAGAGCGAACATCACCCTGTCGGGGAAGAAGAGGAGGAAGCTGCTGAAGCAGCTGCAGCACCTGAAGCAGGAGGCCAGCGTGGAAGGTAACAGGACAGGGTGCAGAGGGGGGGCCCTGTGCCTCCTCTGGGGGGGCGGAGCCTCACCAAATAAACACCTGTGTAGTCAATGTACACCCTCCGGACCACAGGGGGCGCCACTGCTCAGAGTACATTTATGGTGGGCGGGGCTGCTTCAGTGGGGTGGGCGGGGCTGCTTCAGAGGGGTGGGCGGGGCTGCTTCAGAGGGGTGGGCGGGGCTGCTTCAGAGGGGTGGGCGGGGCTGCTTCCTGTCCAGACAGGAACTGTTGACATGTCAGCACTGCTTTCATCTCACAGCACCACCGAAGAAGAATCAGGAGCCCCCAAAGGAGGAGGTGGAGATGGAAGAGGGTCAGGACCGGGTCTGAACCCCCGACACTGGGTCTGCTGGGGGGCGGGGCCGGTGTTCAGACTCCTGATGACATCACACATGCTAACGTGTTAGTGTTAGCCAGCATGCTAATGTTAGCCAGCATGCTGCTGTCACAGAATCTCAGGTCCAGTTCTGGAGACGAGGACCCCCCCCATCCAGACCAGTTCTGGTCCTGAGACATGAGGCGTGACCCGGTTGGGTGACGTCTGTCGGCTGTGAACCAATCACTTCCTGGGGGGGAGGGGAACTGGAAACAATAATAAAACCTGACTGGACCCCCAAGTCCCTATTCCTGTTGTAGGGGGGGATATGCTGGGTTGGGTTTGGGGGGGCTGGGGTTCTGTGGGGGGGCCCGGCTTGTGCTCATGTGGACCCAGAGAACCCCGCCCCCCCGTTACTGACGGTCTCATCACCGAGCTGCCGGTGAACCGGGGGGTAATCGTTCTTCGTGTCAATATCCGGGTGTTCTGCCGTCAGCCCCCCCCTCTCCAGATCCCCCTCAGACCCCCGCCCCCTCCGGAGGACAAAGACTAAAGTGGGTCAGACGGAGGTCCTCCGCCGTCGTCACGTGACTCGTTCCTACCGGAGACCGACGCGGATGCTGCCGTTAGGAGCTGGACCCGTTTGTACCGGGGGGGGGACCGGTTCCGTTCGGGAGGATCGCAGCTCCGCCGACAGGTCCTGTCACACCGGAGGTGAGTTCCGGTGGGCTCCGGTCCCACCGACCGACACGCTGATGGCGTCCGTCCGGTACCGAGGCGGTCCGGCTCCGGTCCCCGTTGGCTCCGGTTCCCGGTGGCTCCGGTCCCCGTTGGCTCCGGTCCCCGGTGGCTCCGGTCCCCGGTGGCTCCGGTCCCCGGTGGCTCCGGTTCCCGGTGGCTCCGGTCCCCGGTGGCTCCGGTCCCCGGTGGCTCCGGTTCCCGGTGGCTCCGGTCCCCGGTGGCTCCGGATGGAGCGACGCGCTGCTTTGTGTCCGTTTGGCTGCGTTACCCGGTACCGGGAGCACCGGGACGGGCTGGAGCCCGAGAACCGGTTCCGGTCTGAGACGCTCCTGGATGGATGAACCGGAGAGAACCGGGTCTCCGGTCGCTCACCTGCGGCAGCAGAAGCGGCTTCTCCCCGGTTTGACCCGGTTCTGCTCTAGAGCCGTGATTCTGGAAGCAGACGCGTTTCCACCGGTAACCAGAACCGGGACGTTACGTCACAACAACCACCGGCAGACAGCCGGAGGTCACGTGATGTTAGCATTCACTCAGGTGTGCTAGCTCCCTCAAGCTAGCCTGCTAATGCTAATGGAAACAATGAAATGGTCGGAATTGACAGGTGGGGTCAGAGTTCATGTTACCTCCAGAAAGCAGTGCATCATGGGATACGCTTCAGTCAGTGTGTTCATCCTTACATGTGTCCCTAAAGAAACAGTCCCTGACTAACGTCCTGCAGCCCCCCTGGATTCACAATGTTACCCTGACCTACTGGCATATGTCAAAGGTCAAAGCTAGTGCTCTGACCTACTGTCATTGATCAAAGCACTAGCTTTGACCTATGGTCTTGCTCACACTGGCCTTCCCCCTCGTCTTTCTATCCTATCCCGTTCTTGAGTGTACGAATGTTTCAGTTTGACCTTGACCTAGTTGTCTCCAGGTGAAGGTCATCATCTGGTTTCCGTCCCCCGTCGCCCCCACTAGACTGCCTGAGTCCTGTGTTCCACCTTCCTGTGTGAACGCGGTGGACACACCAGGTGGACCAACACTGACGGTGGACCAGAACATACGGTAGGAGACCATGTTCAGGGTAGATGACTTCATCAGGAACCACGTCAACACGTTAAAGCCTGGTGGTCACTACACACGACTACACGCGTGTTCCCTCACTGGTTCGTCTGAACCCACCTGACTCAACCTTCACACGCGTTGGTGTTGAGACCATGGAGCCAATCAGATGTCATGTTTCTGATTGGTTGGCGTCATCAGACTGAATCACACAGCAGAGACCCCGACAGAGTGGAGACCTGAACACTTGTGCTGGATGAAGGTGGATCTTCACCAGCGTCACCCAGGGAGGGGCATGGGGTTACTTTAGAAGGATTTCAAGCTGCAGTCCCAGAGACGCCAACGTCTGCTGACCACGTGTCACAACACAACACGTGTGTCAAAGGTGGAAGAACACTCACGAGAACACTGGGAGTAGGGGTTAGGGGTTAGGTTAGGGTTAGGGGTTAGGGGTAGGGGTAGGGGTTAGGGGTAGGGGTAGGGGTTGGGTTAGGGGTAGGGGTAGGGGTTAGGTTAGGGGTAGGGGTTGGGTTAGGGGTTAGGGGTAGGGTTAGGGGTTAGGTTAGGGGTTGGGTTAGGGGTAGGGGTTCGGTTAGGGGTTAGGTTGGGGTTAGGGGTTAGGTTAGGGGTTGGGGTTAGGTTAGGGTTAGGGGTTAGATTAGGGTTAGTGGGTTAGGTTAGGGTAGGGCGTTAGGTTAGGGGTTTTAGATTAGGGTTATTGTTCGGGTTAGATTAGGGGTTAGGTTGGGGTTAGGTTAGGGGTTAGGTTAGGGTTAGGGGTTAGGTTAGGGTTCGGGGTGTAGATTAGGGGTTAGGTTAGGGGTTAGGGGTTAGGTTAGGGTTAGGGGTTAGGGTAAGGGGTTAGGTTAGGGTTAGGGTTGGGGTTTAGGGTTAGGGTTAGGGGTTAGGTTAGGGGTTAGGGTTAGGGGTTGGGTTAGGGGTAAGGGTAGGGGTTAGGTTAGGGTTAGGGGTTAGGTTAGGGGTTAGAGTTGGGGTTAGGTTAGGGTTAGGGGATTAAACACACGTTCAGGCTACATATCAGATGCTAACTAGTATTTAAGCTAGCGGCACACCGCTTCCTGTCCGTCTGTAATTCTTCAGTTCTTTCACATGATGTCCTCCATGATGACCTTTGATGTCCTCCAATCAAATTGTAGGGGGCGTGTCCAGCAAGTCCTCCTGATGGTTCTTCTTGTTCTTCAGGTTCTGGTTCTGCTCCTGATCTGATTGGCTAACGGCAGGATCGAGGTCCGGCACTCCCCGGTGGCGGTCCAGGGTCCAGAGATAAGAGCCTCTGAGCCCCGCCCATACAGACGGGCTGAAGTCCATTCTGTGGACTGTGGACCCGCCCCCTCCGGAGGACTGTTCCTGCTTCCTGCTGAGTTCTGTCCTGACTGACGGGGATCCATCAGCTGGCGTAGGTCAGCTGACTCCGGTCCGGCACCCTACGGGTCACCTCCGCCGCCATGACCTCTCCCTCTTCACGCGGACCCTCAGGGACCCTGCTGCTCACCTCCGTGCTGCTGCTGATGACATCACTTCCTGCGTCCACCGTGGACTCGGAGTGTTTCTCCAGACAGCACCAGAACGTCATTGTGAACGTCAGGCTGGCGCTGACCCGACGGGCAACGGCGATGGACGCCCGCGGCGTCCGGGCGGAGCACGACTGTGTGCTCGCCTGCTGCTCTGAGGACGTCAGGCCAGGTGAATTTAACACACCTGGAGACTAGTTTGGATCACCTGGAGACTAGTTTAGATCACCTGGAGACTAGTTTGGATCACCTGGAGACTAGTTTAGATCACCTGAAGACTAGTTTAAACACCCAAAGACTAGTTTAAACACCCGAAGACTAGTTTAAATCACCTGAAAACTAGTTTAAAACACCCGAAGACTAGTTTAAATCACCTGAAAACTAGTTTAAAACACCCGAAGACTAGTTTTAAACACCTCAAGACTAGTTTAAAACACCTGAAGACTAGTTTAGATCACCTGAAGACTAGTTTAGATCACCTGAAGACTAGTTTAGATCACCTGAAGACTAGTTTAGATCGCCTTAAGACTAATTTAGATCACCTGAAGACTAGTTTAAACACCTGACGACTAGTTCAAACACCTGAATACTAGTTTAAATCACTTGAAGACTAGTTTAAACATCCGAAGACAAGTTTAAATCACTTGAAGACTAGTTTAAACACCTGAAGACTAGTTTAAATCACTTGAAGACTAGTTTAAACATCCGAAGACTAGTTTAAAACACTTGAAGACTAGTTTAAAACACCTGAAGACTAGTTTAAAACACCTGACGACTAGTTTAAATCACCTGACGACTAGTTTAGATCACCTGAAGACTAGTTTAGATCGCCTTAAGACTAATTTAGATCACCTGAAGACTAGTTTAAAAGCCCGAAGACTAGTTTAAACACCTAAAGACTAGTTCAAACACCTGAATACTAGTTTCAATAATTTGAAGACTAGTTTAAACATCCGAAGACTAGTTTAAATCACTTGATGACTAGTTTAAATCACTTGAAGACTAGTTTAAACATCCAAAGACTAGTTTAAAACACTTGAAGACTAGTTTAGATCACCTGAACACTAGTTTAAATCACCTGACGACTAGTTTAAAACATCTGACGACTAGTTTAAAACACCTGAAGACTAGTTTAAATCACCTGACGACTAGTTTAAATCACCTGACGACTAGTTTAAAACACCTGAAGACTTGTTTAAATCACCTGACAACTAGTTTAAATCACCTGACGACTAGTTTAAATCACCTGACGACTAGTTTAAAACACCTGAAGACTAGTTTAAAACACCTGAAGACTAGTTTAAATCACCTGACGACGAGTTTAAAACACCTGAAGACTAGTTTAAAACACCTGACGACTAGTTGAAAACACCTGAAGACTAGTTTAAATCACCTGACGACTAGTTGAAAACACCTGAAGACTAGTTTAAATCACCTGACGACTAGTTTAAAACACCTGACGACTAGTTTAAATCACCTGACGACTAGTTTAATTCACCTGACGACTAGTTTAAAACACCTGAAGACTAGTTTAAATCACCTGACGACTAGTTTAAAACACCTGAAGACTAGTTTAGATCACCTGAAGACTAGTTTAGATCACCTGAAGACTAGTTTAGATCGCCTTAAGACTAATTTAGATCACCTGAAGACTAGTTTAAACACCTGACGACTAGTTCAAACACCTGAATACTAGTTTAAATCACTTGAAGACTAGTTTAAACATCCGAAGACAAGTTTAAATCACTTGAAGACTAGTTTAAACACCTGAAGACTAGTTTAAATCACTTGAAGACTAGTTTAAACATCCGAAGACTAGTTTAAAACACTTGAAGACTAGTTTAAAACACCTGAAGACTAGTTTAAAACACCTGACGACTAGTTTAAATCACCTGACGACTAGTTTAGATCACCTGAAGACTAGTTTAGATCGCCTTAAGACTAATTTAGATCACCTGAAGACTAGTTTAAAAGCCCGAAGACTAGTTTAAACACCTAAAGACTAGTTCAAACACCTGAATACTAGTTTCAATCATTTGAAGACTAGTTTAAACATCCGAAGACTAGTTTAAATCACTTGATGACTACTTTAAATCACTTGAAGACTAGTTTAAACATCCAAAGACTAGTTTAAAACACTTGAAGACTAGTTTAGATCACCTGAACACTAGTTTAAATCACCTGACGACTAGTTTAAATCACCTGACGACTAGTTTAAAACACCTGACGACTAGTTTAAATCACCTGACGACTAGTTTAAAACACCTGAAGACTAGTTTAAATCACCTGACGACTAGTTTAAAACACCTGACGACTAGTTTAAATCACCTGATGACTAGTTTAAATCACCTGACGACTAGTTTAAAACACCTGACGACTAGTTTAAATCACCTGACGACTAGTTTAAAACACCTGAAGACTAGTTTAAAACACCTGAAGACTAGTTTAAATCACCTGAAGACTAGTTTAAAACACCTGAAGACTAGTTTAAATCACCTGAAGACCAGTTTAAAACACCTGAAGACTAGTTTAATTCACCTGACGACTAGTTTAAAACACCTGACGACTAGTTTAAAACACCTGAAGACTAGTTTAAAACACCTGAAGACTAGTTTAATTCACCTGACGACTAGTTTAAAACACCTGACGACTAGTTTAAAACACCTAAAGACTAGTTTAAAACACCTGAAGACTAGTTTAATTCACCTGACGACTAGTTTAAAACACCTGACGACTAGTTTAAAACACCTGAAGACCAGTTTAAAACACCTGAAGACCAGTTTAAAACACCTGAAGACTAGTTTAATTCACCTGACGACTGGTTTAAAACACCTGAAGACTAGTTTAAAACACCTGAAGACTAGTTTAAAACACCTGAAGACTAGTTTAAATCACCTGAAGACTAGTTTAAAACACCTGAAGACTAGTTTAAATCACCTGAAGACTAGTTTAAATCACCTGAAGACTAGTTTAAAACACCTGACGACTAGTTTAAAACACCTGAAGACTAGTTTAAATCACCTGAAGACTAGTTTAAAACACCTGAAGACTAGTTTAAATCACCTGAAGACTAGTTTAAATCACCTGAAGACTAGTTTAAAACACCTGAAGACTAGTTTAAATCACCTGAAGACTAGTTTAAAACACCTGAAGACTAGTTTAAATCACCTGAAGACTAGTTTAAAACACCTGAAGACTAGTTTAAAACACCTGACGACTAGTTTAAAACACCTGAAGACTAGTTTAAATCACCTGAAGACTAGTTTAAAACACCTGAAGACTAGTTTAAATCACCTGAAGACTAGTTTAAATCACCTGAAGACTAGTTTAAAACACCTGAAGACTAGTTTAAATCACCTGAAGACTAGTTTAAAACACCTGAAGACTAGTTTAAATCACCTGAAGACTAGTTTAAAACACCTGACGACTAGTTTAAAACACCTGAAGACTAGTTTAAAACACCTGAAGAAGAGGAGACTAGTGGTTTGGTAACCATGTTCACACGTTGACACATCTTCATGTCAGCGTTTCTGTTGTTCTGATTGGTCCTCAGGGGCTATATGCAACATGGCCGTGTTCAACGCCAACAAGCGCGGCGGCGAGGAGAACTGCTTCCTGTTCCACTGCCACACGGAGCAGGACTGCCCCCTCATGAAGGCCCAGGAGGGCATCAACACCTACGACATCTACCGAGGTGAGACCCCCACCACACCCGCTCCCGGGACCACACCCGCTCCCGGGACCACACCCACGAGATGGGTCATGTGACAGCTGTCTGACGGGTTGTGCTGCCCCCTGCAGGCCGACAGACGGATGTAACGTCTGTTTCCTGTCTGTCCACAGGCATCGTCCATCCAGCCACGCCCAGACCGGTTCCCATGACGACCACCGCCGTACACAACACCACTGCACCAGCCCCACCCACAACCACCCCAACCACCACGACGTCTGCCCCCACCACAACACCCACCACCTCAACCACGACTCCTGCCCCCCCCACCCCCGCAGCAGCACCTCCACCCGTCGTCACCGTGGCCACAATGACCCCAGTGACGCCAGCACCTCCCACCAGCGCAGCCACGGCAACAGGAACTAGCCCCCCCATCACCACCAGTACCGCTGCTGCTGGACCCCCACGGACCAACAAGCCCCCCAAGAAGCAGAACAAAGCCCCCAAGAAGGCCAAGCCTCGACCTGTTGGCACCACCCCCACCCCCACTACATCCACCCCCACTACATCCACCCCCACCCCCACTACGTCCACCCCCACTACATCCACCCCCACTACATCCACCCCCACCCCCACTACGTCCACCCCCACTACATCCACCCCCACTACATCCACCCCCACCCCCACTACGTCCACCCCCACTACATCCACCCCCACCCCCACTACGTCCACCCCCACCCCCACCCCGACCCCCACTACATCCACCCCTACCCCCACTTCGTCCACCCCTACCCCCACTACGTCCACCCCCACCCCCACTACATCCACCCCCACCCCCACTACGTCCACCCCCACCCCCACTACATCCACCCCCACCCCCACTACGTCCACCCCGACCCCCACTACATCCACCCCTACCCCCACCCCGACCCCAACCTCCACCACTACATCCGCCCCCACCCAAGGAGCTCAGACGTCCATCATCAACAGAGAGGCAGCACACAGAACGACTGACCCCCCCACCACTACTAGTGCTAGTCCTACCACCCCCACCCCCACTACATCCACCCCCACCACCCCATTACCCCTGACCAGTGCTGCACCAGTCCTGCTCATTGCCCCCAAAGACTCCACCCTGCTGCCCCCCGCCCTCCACAACTCCAGCGCCGGCTGGGCTGAGGCGGCGTCGGGAGGGGGGGCGACGAGGGCGGGGGTGGTGGCCTTCCTGGTGGTGGGGCTGGCCCTCCTCACGCTGGCGCTGGCCGTGGGGGGGCGCAAGGCACTGGAGTCGTTCGACCGGCGGCATTACACCCGCCTGGAGCTGAACGAGCTGCACTACGAGGTGTGAGGGGGGCACGGCGCCCCCCCTGGACACCAGCAGCACTACGAGGTGTGAGGGGGGCACGGCGCCCCCCCTGGACACCAGCAGCACTACGAGGTGTGAGGGGGGCACGGCGCCCCCCCTGGACACCAGCAGCACTACGAGGTGTGAGGGGGGCACGGCGCCCCCCCTGGACACCAGCAGCACTACGAGGTGTGAGGGGGGCACGGCGCCCCCCCTGGACACCAGCAGCACTACGAGGTGTGAGGGGGGCACGGCGCCCCCCCTGGAAGGAGCTGTGGACTTACAACTGCCTGGAGGAAGCTGCGTTCTCATTGGCTGCTGGTTTCTTCTTCATGTTCTTTGACTTTAGCAGGAAGTGATGTCACTAGGGCGCAGTTCCACCAGGAAGTAAACAAGTAAACAAATACCCAGCTGCTGATTGGCCAACACTCGACCAATGAACGGACTGATCTTCAGGAACCAATAGAAAGCGTTTTAAACGTTCCTCCAGTGGCGCCATCGTGTGGGGTCGGTACGACCCGCCCCCCCACCCTGAGGTCGGATGGAATCAACCAGGATCAATAAATAAACTCAATCAGCATCACGTGATCGATTAATGAGGGCTTAATTTGATTGGTTGAGCTTTTCCTTGATTTCCTGTCATTTAAAGTTTAAGGCTGCTTGTTTTTCATTTCATCATTTTTTCCAGGTTTTTAGATTTTTTTTCTTGAAATCCTGACTTTTTCTTGTCTTTGATCCGATTGAATCAGAACCAGAGAGTTTAGAATCAGCCTCCTGCTGATTGGTTGGTTTCGTGTAAAGGAACACACAGCAATATCTCCCCCGGGAATCTCAGGAAGTGGGTCCGACGCCTCTGATTGGACGAGCCAAACGCGGCCATGGGGTCCGTTCACGCCTCGTGTTTCAGCCTGTAAGTCTGTAACGTCAGACTCACTCTGGTTCTGTCCACTTCCTGTTCACACCTGGACCAAATGAAGTGATGGATGCAATGTTTGACGTTTGATGCAGTACTGATTATGTGTTTTTGATAGTTTTATTGCTTCCTTTTAAATATTAGATGCTTTTTCACACTTAACTTGCACTATTTTCCTATAAATCTTCCTTTGTATTCGATGTCAGCCTGAGAGAAGGCTGTTGTTCTACAGTTTCACCACTAGATGGCAGGAGCAGTCAGAATATTGTTGTACCACAGTTTCACCACTAGGGGGCAGCAGTGAGAAGGCTGTTGTTCCACAGTATCACCACTAGAGGCAGTAGCACTAACAGT
The DNA here is from genome assembly GCA_013358685.1 of Antennarius maculatus. Lineage (NCBI taxonomy): Eukaryota > Metazoa > Chordata > Actinopteri > Lophiiformes > Antennariidae > Antennarius > Antennarius maculatus. Next base: position 32,881 of record CM023627.1, on the reverse strand, counting down.
GCTGCGTTTCCACAGTTGAACCACAAGAGGGCAGCAGCAGTCAGAGGAGGCTGCAGCTCCACAAACTCACCACCAGGCGGCAGCAGAACGTCCTGCACTGATTTTCCATACGTTTTTTTGTATTAATTTCATGGATGTTAATATTTGGGTCTTGTTTTGTGAAATGAAGCTTTTGCATAAATTTGGAGTTTGATGTTTTGTTATTGTAATAATTAAAATGTGATTATTTTTCGTTTTTGTTGGAGTTTTATTTATTATTTGTTTTTCTCACTTAACGCGCACTATTTTCCTATAAAAGATCCCTTTGTATTTGATGTCAGCCTGAAAGAAGGCTGTTGTTCCATAGCTTCACCACTAGAGGCAGTAGCAGTAACAGTTCTGCGTTTCCACAGTTGAACCACAAGAGGGCAGCAGCAGTCAGAGGAGGCTGCTGCTCCACAAAACTCACCACCAGGCGGCAGCAGAACGTCCTGCACTGATTTTCCATCGGTTTTTGCATTAATTTCATGGATGTTGATATTCGGGTCTTGTTTTGTGAAATGAAGCTTTTGCTTTCATTTGAAGTTTGATCTTTTATCATTTGAATAATTGAAATGTGATTATTTCTAGTTTTAGTTTTAGTTTTATCATTTGGGAACGTTTGTAGTGGTTGGAACTGGTTTTAAAGGACTCATTAATCAGTAATAAATTATTGATTGATTAACGGAAGACCGGCTTGTCAGACTCACTGTGGTTCTGTCCACGTCCTGATCACACGTAGTCAAATTAAAATGATGGATGCAATGTTTAACGTTTGATGCAGTACTGATTATATGTTTTTGATAGTTTTATTGCTTCCTTTTAAATATTAGATGTTTTATCGACACTTAACTTGCACTAATTTCCTATAAAACGTCCCTTTTTAAATATTAGATGTTTTATTTACACTTAACTTGCACTAATTTCCTATAAAACGTCCCTTTGTATTCGATGTCAGCCTGAGAGAAGGCTGTTGTTCCACAGTTTCACCACTAGGGGGCTTCATTTTAGAAGGCTGTTGTTCCATAGTTTCACCACTAGGGGGCAGCAGTGAGAAGGCTGTTGTTCCATAGTTTCACCACTAGGGGGCTTCATTTTAGAAGGCTGTTGTTCCATAGTTTCACCACTAGGGGGCAGCAGTGAGAAGGCTGTTGTTCCACAGTCTCACCACTAGAGGCAGTAGCACTAACAGTGCTGCGTTTCCACGGTTGAACCACAAGAGGGTAGCAGCAGTCAGAGGAGGCTGCTGCTCCACAAACTCACCACCAGGCGGCAGCAGAACGTCCTGCACTGATTTTCCATCGGTTTTTGCATTAATTTCATGGATGTTGATATTCGGGGCTTGATGGATGCAAATTTTAACGTTTGATGCAGTACTGATTATGTGTTTTTGATAGTGTTATTGCTTCCTTTTAAATATTAGATGTTTTATTTACACTTAACTTGCACTATTTTCCTATAAAACGTCCCTTTTAAATATTAGATGTTTTATTTACACTTAACTTGCACTAATTTCCTATAAAACGTCCCTTTGTATTCGATGTCAGCCTGAGAGAAGGCTGCTGTTCCACAATTTCACCACTAGATGGTAGGAGCAGTCAGAATATTGTTGTTCCATAGTTTCACCACTAGGGGGCAGCAGTGAGAAGGCCGTTGTTCCACAGTGTCACCACTAGAGGCAGTAGCAGTAACAGTGCTGCTTTTCCACAGTTGAACCACAAGAGGGCAGCAGCAGTCAGAGGAGGCTGCTGCTCCACAAACTCACCACCAGGCGGCAGCAGAACGTCCTGCACTGATTTTCCATACGTTTTTTGCATTAATTTCATGGATGTTGATATTCGGGTCTTGTTTTGTGAAATGAAGCTTTTGCATTCATTTGAAGTTTGATGTTTTGTTATTTTAATAATTGAAACGTGATTATTTTTCGCTTTAGTTTTATTTGTATTATTTGGGAACGTTTATAATGGTTGGAACTGGTTTTAAAGGACTCATTAATCAGTAATTTATTATTGATTGATTAACGGAAGACCGGCCAGTCAGACTCACTTTGATTCCGTCCACGTCCTGATCACACGTAGTCAAATTAAAATGATGGATGCAATGTTTAACGTTTGATGCAGTACTGATTACGTGTTTTTGATAGTTTTATTGCTTCCTTTTAAATATTAAATGTTTTATTTACACTTAACATGCACTATTTTCCTATAAAACGTCCCTTTGTATTCGATGTCAGCCTGAGAGAAGGCTGTTGTTCTACAGTTTCACCACTAGATGTCAGGAGCAGTCAGAATATTGTTGTTACATAGTTTCACCACTAGAGGGCTGCAGTGAGAAGGCTGTTGTTCCATAGGTTCACCACTAGAGGCAGTAGCACTAACAGTTCTGCGTTTCCACAGTTGAACCACAAGAGGGCAGCAGCAGTCAGAGGAGGCTGCTGCTCCACAAACTCACCACCAGGCGGCAGCAGAACGTCCTGCACTGATTTTCCATAGGTTTTTGCATTAATTTCATGGATGTTGATATTCGGGGCTTGTTTTGTGAAATGAAGATTTTGCTTTCATTTGAAGTTTGATCTTTTATCATTTGAATAATTGAAATGTGATTATTTCTAGTTTTAGTTTTAGTTTTATCATTTGGGAACGTTTGTAGTGGTTGGAACTGGTTTTAAAGAAGTCATTGATCGTAATTTATTATTGATTGATGAACGGAAGACCGGCCAGTCAGACTCACTGTGGTTCTGTCCACGTCCTGATCACACGTAGTCAAAGTAAAATGATGGATGCAATGTTTAACGTTTGATGCAGTACTGATTATGTGTTTTTGATAGTGTTATTGCTTCCTTTTAAATATTAGATGTTTTATT
>CM023627.1:0-25000 GCA_013358685.1 Antennarius maculatus | reverse complement strand
CTGACTGCTAATAAAGTTTTGACTTCAAACTTTAACAAACGTCCAAACCTGGAAACAAACCAAACTGAACTTTAAACCGTTTGATTTTAAAGGACAGACACGTAAACATTCCCCAGATCGAATCGTGACGTCCTCATTTAATGACGTCATGTTTTCAGTCTTTTGTCCTCGTTTCTGTTTTACACGTTTCACACTCAAACGTTCCTTCAGTAGAGTTCACCTGTGGGAACGATTCAGAGCTGCTTCCGGTTTGTTTTGGGTTGGAGAGTCCAGTCAGAAGGTGTGTGTGACGTGTGGAAGGTGTGTGTGACGTGTGGAAGGTGTGTGTGACGTGTGGAAGGTGTGTGTGACGTGTGGAAGGTGTGTGTGACGTGTGGAAGGTGTGTGTGACGTGTGGAAGGTGTGTGTGACGTGTGGAAGGTGCGTGTGACGTGTGGAAGGCGCGTGTGACGTGTGGAAGGTGCGTGTGACGTGTGGAAGGTGCGTGTGACGTGTGGAAGGTGCGTGTGACGTGTGGAAGGCGCGTGTGACGTGTGGAAGGCGCGTGTGACGTGTGGAAGGCGCGTGTGACGTGTGGAAGGCGCGTGTGACGTGTGGAAGGCGCGTGTGACGTGTGGAAGGCGCGTGTGACGTGTGGAAGGCGCGTGTGACGTGTGGAAGGCGCGTGTGACGTGTGGAAGGCGCGTGTGACGTGTGGAAGGCGCGTGTGACGTGTGGAAGGCGCGTGTGACGTGTGGAAGGCGCGTGTGACGTGTGGAAGGCGCGTGTGACGTGTGGAAGGCGCGTGTGACGTGTGGAAGGCGCGTGTGACGTGTGGAAGGCGCGTGTGACGTGTGGAAGGCGCGTGTGACGTGTGGAAGGCGCGTGTGACGTGTGGAAGGCGCGTGTGACGTGTGGAAGGCGCGTGTGACGTGTGGAAGGCGCATGTGACGTGTTGGAGCGGGTTGTTGTGATCCAGACGGGACCACTGATTTCTGATCACCTGATCAGAGACTCTCACGTTGGCTGATTGGTGTATTGATCAGGAGGCTGTCATGTCATTGACACACTGGTTGTCCAGCAGCTGATGCTCTGCTGGTTCTGATGCTGAAGGTCATGAGGCATCATCCTGATACCTCATGACATCATTATTACACCTTTATGACATCATTAGTGCGGCTTTATGATATCAGTCATAAAGGTGACATCATAGAGGTGAGACCTTTATGACATCATGATGTGCATTTTCTGGGTCTGGACGAGTTTAGCGACGTGCTAACTGGAGGAAGTCAGCGGTACAGGAACGACTGAGAGGAAATCCTCCAGGTTTCAGTCACTGTCGTCATGACAACAGGACAGGTGGTGGTTGTGTTCAGGTGGGGGAGGTGCTGCCGCTGATACAACCAAAACATGAGCGTAAACATCCTGCTGGGGGGTCGGGGGTTAACGTGATGATGTGGTCAATGTTTGGAGAAGGAAGTCCCAGGGGGAAGAGAAAGTGGGCCGGTCCTGGGGGGTAGGGGGTAACGTCAGCAGAGAGGAAGTGGATCGCTGAGACCATCAGTGGGGTCATTCAGGGTCACCACAGACTATCAGAGATCAATAGATGATCAGTCAGCCTGTTAGCATGTCCGTCAGTGTGTTTATGTTTTAACAGACATTTGTTTACATGTTGTTTCCATGTTGTTGTTTGTTTACATGTTGTTTGTTGTTGTTAAATCAGCTGTTTTTACAGAAACACATGGTTTGTTTACATGTTGTTGTTTGTTTACATGTTGTTTGTTTACATGTTGTTGTTTGTTTACATGTTGTATGATTACATGTTGTTGTTTGTTTACATGTTGTTGTTTGTTTACATGTTGTTGTTTGTTTACATGTTGTATGTTTACATGTTGTATGTTTACATGTTGTATGTTTACATGTTGTATGTTTACATGTTGTTGTTTACATGTTGTTGTTTGTTTACATGTTGTTGTTTTACATGTTGTATGTTTACATGTTGTTGTTTGTTTACATGTTGTTGTTTGTTTACATGTTGTTGTTTGTTTACATGTTGTATGTTTACATGTTGTATGTTTACATGTTGTTTTTTGTTTACATGTTGTTTGTTGTTCTTAAATCAGGTGTATTTACAGAAACAAATGGTTTGTTTACATCTTGTTTGTTTACATGTTGTTGTTTGTTGACATGTTGTTTGTTTACATGTTATTGTTAAATGAGGTGTTTTTACAGAAACAGATGGTTTGTTTACGTGTTTGTTTACATGTTGTTGTTTGTTTACATGTCGTTTGTTTACATGTTGTTGTTTGTTTACATGTCGTTTGTTTACATGTTGTTGTTTGTTTACATGTTGTTTGTTTACATGTTATTGTTAAATGAGGTGTTTTTACAGAAACAGATGGTTTGTTTACGTGTTGTTTGTTTCTGTTGCTAATGGCTCCCCGTCCCCCCCCAGCGGTGCCCCTGCTGCTCTACGCTAACAGACGGGACCTGCGTCTGGTGGACGCGGCCCAGGGGAAGGCCAACTCCACGGTGGTGGTGGGGGGGCTGGAGGACGCGGCCGCCGTGGACTACGTGTACGCGCGGGGGCTGATCTACTGGAGCGACGTGAGCGAGGAGGCCATCAAACGCACCGCCTTCAACCAGACGGGGGCCGGCGCCGTGGAGACGGTGGTGCCGGGCCTGGCCTCCCCCGACGGGCTGGCCTGTGATTGGCTGGGGAGCAAACTGTACTGGACCGACTCCGACACCAACCGCATCGAGGTGGCCGAGCTGGACGGGAGCCTGAGGAAGGTTCTGTTCTGGCAGGAGCTGGACCAGCCCAGGGCCATCGCCCTGGACCCCGAACGAGGGTGAGTGGCCCCGCCCCCCAGCACTGGGCAGCTCCCAGGGGCAGGGGGGGTGATTCAATTTTATTCAAAACTTTATTTGTCCCCAATTGGCAATTAAAGGCACATAAAGCAGGATTGGTGCATGAAGGCACAACTAAAACCACAGACTGACTCAAACATCGACACCCCCCGTACTGTGGCAGCGTTGTGTGTGTGTGGAGGGTGTAAAAGTACTACAGTGGAAACATGAATAGAAATTCTACACCATTTTCCACACTAGAAGGCACACTGTTGGTTTTTAAGAAAACTAAAGGCTTTTAGGTGGGTCTGATGGGGCAGAAAATACTGTTGTTGAGTGGTAACAGATCAACGGTTTGTGTTCCGTCGTCACTCAGTGACGCGTTGGGCTCAAACCTCGTTACTTCACACGTACGTTAGCACGTCAGCAGTACATGAACGCTGGACTCCAAATAGTGTAATAGTACAATAGTGTGTGATGGGTCAGTGTCATGTTCAAGGAGGGATGGACCTGACTGGGGGGCCTGGAGGACCTGGGGTCCTGGGGGGGGCCCAGGTCCTGTTAGCTACCAGCTGCTAACAGGGACGAGGGTGTCCCACCCCACTGGTCGGTTCTGATGCCAAACCTGCAGAACCACCGAAGAACAACACCAGCCAACCTACAGCTGATGACCTCAGCTGACGGCTGTGTGTGTGTGTGTGTGTGTGTGTGTGTGTGTGCGTGCGTGCGTGCGTGTGTGTGTGCTAGCTTACATGCTAGTGGGTCAGCCATTAGCGGCGTTGCTTAACGTCGCGTGCATAAACAGGAAGTAAGAGGTCATCAGTTTTTCTGCTAGCGCAGCAGAAAAGAGAGGCAAAGAGGAACAGAAAGGAGGAAGTGGAGGGAGAGAAGGGGGAGGAGCTACAGGGTGTTTCCTGTGGGTCCATCTGGACTGGTTTGGGTCGGTTCTCCAGGTCTAGCCTGGAACGCTTCAGAGAGGATCAACGCATCAGGGAGCAAACACAAAGCAGCTCCTGTGGCCGGGGGCTCCTCGTTCAGCCCCCTCCTCCAGGCCGCCGTAGCCCCCACCCCCAGGATGTCCAACCTCAGGCCGCCTGAGCGGTTCTGGCAGTGTTCATGTTACCTCCAGAAAGTAGTGGGATGCACGTCAATGAAACTTGTGCATCCCAACAGAATAAACACTAGAAGCAACACAAGGAGTGAGTTTAGACAATAGAACAATATTGTCTAAACTCAATTCTTATCATTATTAACAACAGTTATGATGTTATTAATGATTTTATTAATAACATAACTGTTTAGGTAAAAAGAAAAAAAGAGTAAAATTATATATTAGTGTTATAAAAATGTTAAAGCCTGGCAGTCATTAAAAAAAAGTTTTAGAAATGAAGAAAGATGTAATAGTTTATTTCACTGAATAGTTTTCTTTTCCTTTAATTCTTATTTGTGGACACTGAACCAAGCTTTACACACATTTAGTAATATCTGTAGTAATATCTGTAGTAACGTCTGTAGTAACGTCTGTAGTAATATCTGTAGTAACACCTGTAGTAATACCTGTAGTAATATCTGTAGTAACGTCTGTAGTAATATCTGTAGTAATACCTGTAGTAATATCTGTAGTAATATCTGTAGTAATATCTGTAGTAATATCTGTAGTAATATCTGTAGTAACGTCTGTAGTAATATCTGTAGTAATACCTGTAGTAATATCTGTAGTAATATCTGTAGTAACGTCTGTAGTAATATCTGTAGTAATACCTGTAGTAATATCTGTAGTAATATCTGTAGTAATATCTGTAGTAATATCTGTAGTAATACCTGTAGTAATATCTGTAGTAATATCTGTAGTAATATCTGTAGTAATACCTGTAGTAATATCTGTAGTAATATCTGTAGTAACGTCTGTAGTAATATCTGTAGTAATACCTGTAGTAATATCTGTAGTAATATCTGTAGTAATATCTGTAGTAATATCTGTAGTAACGTCTGTAGTAATAGCTGTAGTAACATCTGTAGTAACAGCTGTAGTAACATCTGTAGTAACACCTGTAGTAACATCTGTAGTAACACCTGTAGTAACACCTGTAGTAATGTCTGTAGTAACATCTGTAGTAACATCTGTAGTAACATCTGTAGTAACATCCGTAGTAACATCCGTAGTAACAGCTGTAGTAATACTTGTAGTAATACCTGTAGTAATACCTGTAGTAATATCTGTAGTAATACCTGTAGTAATACCTGTAGTAATACCTGTAGTAACATCTGTAGTAACATCTGTAGTAACATCCGTAGTAACATCCGTAGTAACATCCGTAGTAACATCCGTAGTAACAGCTGTAGTAATACCTGTAGTAATACCTGTAGTAATACCTGTAGTAATATCTGTAGTAATACCTGTAGTAATACCTGTAGTAACATCTGTAGTAACATCCGTAGTAACATCCGTAGTAACAGCTGTAGTAATACCTGTAGTAATACCTGTAGTAATACCTGTAGTAATACCTGTAGTAATACCTGTAGTAACATCTGTAGTAACATCTGTAGTAACATCTGTAGTAACATCCGTAGTAACATCCGTAGTAACATCCGTAGTAACAGCTGTAGTAATATCTGTAGTAATATCTGTAGTAATATCTGTCTCTTTTCCTTCATTAACTTTTGGTTGCTTTTTAATCATTGTCACTTGGTTTTTCTCCAACTTCTGCATCTTTTTCTGAGGCATGGTGGTAATCAATCAATCAATCAATCACCGTTATTAGTGTATCTCTTAATCCCCCCAGCAGACGTTCAAAGCGCTTTAACAGACAGACAAACCCAACAGGACTCTTCTTGTTGCTCTGGAGGCTCTGACTAAATCCTGTCTCCAAACCAGCAGACGTGGTGTTGATGTTTGGTTGGTTTTATTAAGTCAGAATCACACAGGTGAGTCTGGTGACCAGAAACTCACATGAGATCAAAACATGATGGAGATTTCTAGGTTCAAAACTTTAGTGGAGAAATAGATGAACTGAATATTTTTGTTGAATGAAGTGAGTTTAAAGCTGGTGTCCCAGAGACGCTGTCTGACGATCGTGTGTCCCTGTCTAGAAAGACACAAGGACTAATGCTAACAGAACACTGTTCTGGTCCTGCGGTTCTGTCCGGGGCGGTCCAGTTGCCCTGACGCCGGTCTCCTGTTTTCTCAGGTTCATGTACTGGACGGACTGGGGGGAGGTCCCTAAGATCGAGCGGGCAGGGATGGACGGCACCAACCGCTCCCTGCTGGTGGACAAAGACATCTACTGGCCCAACGGGCTGACGCTGGACTACCAGCAGCTCAAGCTCTACTGGGCCGACGCCAAGCACAACTTCATCCACCGCTGCAACCTGGACGGCTCCAACAGGTACCACTGGGGGCTCCTGGGGGGGTTGCTCTGCTGGGGCTGGGTCTGACACTCCTCTGTGTTCCAGGGAGGTGGTGGTCAAGGGCGAGCTGCCCCACCCATTCGCACTGACCCTGGACCAGGACACACTGTTCTGGACCGACTGGAACACCCACTCCATCCACGCCTGCAGCAAACACACCGGGGGGGGGCAGCGCGTGGTCCACGCCGACATCTTCTCCCCCATGGACATCCACGTGTTCAGCGCCAGCCGGCAGAAACTGGGTGAGTTGCGGGGGGTCCTGGCGCTGCCCCCTGTACCCTGGGTTCTGGTCCTGATCCTGTCTCTGGTTCTGGTCCACAGTGCCCATCCCCTGCTCCCAGGACAACGGGGGCTGTTCACACCTGTGTCTGCTCTCCCCGGCCACACCCTTCTACCGCTGCGCCTGTCCCACCGGGGTCCAGCTGCTGGAGGACGAGAGGACCTGCAGAGACGGTGAGGAGATACCGGTCCCGTTGGCCGGTAGAGTCCTGGTCCCGTTGGCTGGTAGAGTCTCGGTCCCGTTGGCCGGGAGAGTCGTGGTCCCGTTGGCTGGTAGAGTCTCGGTCCCGTTGGCCGGTAGAGTCGTGGTCCCGTTGGCTGGTAGAGTCCCGTTGGCCGGTAGAGTCGTGGTCCCGTTGGCCGGTAGAGTCCTGGTCCTGTTGGCCGGTAGAGTCGTGGTCCCGTTGGCTGGTATAGTCTCGGTCCCGTTGGCCGGTAGAGTCCCGTTTGGCCGGTAGAGTCCTGTTGGTTGGTCGAGTCCCGGTCCCGTTGACATGTAGCGTCTTGGTCCTGACCCGTGCCCTCCCCCCCTCAGGTGCGACCCAGATGCTGTTGCTGGCCCGGCGGACAGACCTGCGCCGCATCTCTCTGGATACGCCGGACTTCACGGACGTCATCCTGCAGGTGGAGGACATCCGGCACGCCATCGCCATCGACTACGACCCGATCGAGGGCTTTGTGTACTGGACCGACGACGACGTGAAGGCCATCCGCCGCGCCCGGTTGGATGGCAGCGACTCCCACTTCCTGATCACGTCCCAGGTCAACCACCCTGATGGCATCGCCGTGGACTGGATCGCACGCAACCTGTACTGGACCGACACCGGCACCGACCGCATCGAGGTGACCCGGCTCAACGGCACCATGCGCAAGATCCTGATCTCCGAGGACCTGGACGAGCCGCGGGCCATCGTACTGGACCCCGTGGCAGGGTGAGCTTCATCCTGAAGGGGTCCTGACCCCGCCCAGAACCCCCGCTGACCCGCTTCTCTCTCCAGGTACATGTACTGGACTGACTGGGGCGAGGTGCCCAAGATCGAGCGTGCCGACCTGGACGGGCTGGAGCGGGTGGTGCTGGTCAACACCTCGCTGGGCTGGCCCAACGGGCTGGCCCTGGACTATGAGCAGCGCGCCCTCTACTGGGGGGACGCCAAGACCGACAAGATCGAGGTGGGTCCAGAGGGGCGGGGGGTCTACTGGGGGGGCGGGGACTCCACCTGAGAGCCGGCCCCTTCAGCAACAGGGCGGTTCTGGTGGAGGGCTCGGGACCCGGTGTGTAACGTTTACGGCTGACCTGTGACCCCACCCCTCCAGGCCCTGAGAGATGGTCCCGGTAGGGGCCCGGGAGGACCTGAGCTCTGTGGTCAGGTTCCACATCTGGTTATGATTGGGCCACTTTCCAACTGTGGTCTGTTCTGTTGAGAATAGACCCGAAACCGACCCACAAACCAACGAGGTTATATTTAAACACCGTGTGTGTGTGTGTGTGTGTGTGTGTGTGTGTGTGTGTGTGTGTGTGTGTGTGTGTGTGTGTGTGATGAAAGCTGGCAGTCTCTGGCTGCTCTGGATCAGCCAATCACGCGGCTCCTGTGGGTTGGCGTCTCCTCTGATAGAACCGCTGCTGAAGGGAGGGTCCTGCACTCGGGCCCCGCCCCGTGGGCGTGTCTGATTGTCCTCCTGTGTGCAGGTGATGAACATGGACGGGTCTGGGCGGCGGGTGCTGGTGGAGGACAAGCTGCCCCACATCTTCGGCTTCACGCTGCTGGGAGACTTCATCTACTGGACGGACTGGCAGCGCCGCAGCATCGAGCGCGTCCACAAGCGCACCGCCGAGCGCCAGGTCATCATCGACCAGCTGCCCGACCTCATGGGCCTGAAGGCCACCCACGTGGGCCACGCCCCCGGTGAGTCACGCTGAGGGCAGGGTCAGGGCCGCCGGGGGCCGGGAATAGCCTGGCTGACGCTAGCGGGGCTCAGAGACTAGTTAACGCTAGCGGGGCTCATAGACTAGTTAACGCTAGCGGGGCTCATAGACTAGTTAACGTTAGCAGCGCTCAGAGACTAGTTAACGCTAGCGGGGCTCAGAGACTAGTTAACGCTAGCGGGGCTCATAGACTAGTTAACGTTAGCAGGGCTCATAGACTAGTTAACGCTAGCGGGGCTCATAGACTAGTTAACGTTAGCAGGACTCAGAGACTAGTTAACGTTAGCAGGGCTCAGAGACTAGTTAACGCTAGCGGGGCTCAGAGACTAGTTAACGCTAGCGGGGCTCATAGACTAGTTAACTTTAGCAGGGCTCAGAGACTAGTTAACGCTAGCGGGGCTCATAGACTAGTTAACGTTAGCGGGGCTCATAGACTAATTAACGTTAGCAGGGCTCATAGACTAGTTCACGCTAGCGGGGCTCAGAAACTAGTTAACGCTAGCGGGGCTCATAGACTAGTTAACGTTAGCGGGGCTCAGAAACTAGTTAACGCTAGCGGGGCTCATAGACTAGTTAACGTTAGCGGGGCTCATAGACTAGTTCACGCTAGCGGGGCTCAGAATCTAGTTAACGCTAGCGGGGCTCATAGACTAGTTAACGCTAGCAGGGCTCATAGACTAGTTAACGTTAGCGGGGCTCATAGACTAGTTCACGCTAGCGGTGCTCAGAAACTAGTTCACGCTAGCGGGGCTCAGAAACTAGTTAACGCTAGCGGGGCTCATAGACTAGTTAACGCTAGCGGGGCTCATAGAGTAGTTAACGCTAGCGGGGCTCATAGACTAGTTAACGCTAGCGGGGCTCATAGACTAGTTAACGCTAGCGGGGCTCAGAGACTAGTTCACGCTAGCGGGGCTCATAGACTAGTTCACGCTAGCGGGGCTCAGAAACTAGTTCACGCTAGCGGGGCTCATAGACTAGTTAACGTTAGCGGGGCTCATAGACTAGTTAACGCTAGCGGGGCTCAGACTAGTTAACGTTAGCGGGGCTCATAGACTAGTTCACGCTATCGGTGCTCAGAAACTAGTTCACGCTAGCGGGGCTCATAGACTAGTTAACGCTAGCGGGGCTCAGAAACTAGTTAACGTTAGCAGGGCTCATAGACTAGTTCACGCTAGCGGTGCTCAGAAACTAGTTAACGTTAGCAGGGCTCATAGACTAGTTAACGTTAGCGGGGCTCAGAAACTAGTTCACGCTAGCGGGGCTCAGAAACTAGTTAACGCTAGCGGGGCTCATAGACTAGTTAACGTTAGCGGGGCTCATAGACTAGTTAACGCTAGCGGGGCTCATAGACTAGTTCATGCTAGCGGGGCTCAGAAACTAATTAACGTTAGCGGGGCTCATAGACTAGTTAACGTTAGCGGGGCTCATAGACTAGTTAACGCTAGCGGGGCTCATAGACTAGTTCACGCTAGCGGGGCTCAGAAACTAGTTCACGCTAGTGGGGCTCAGAGACTAGTTCACGCTAGCGGGGCTCAGAAACTAGTTAACGCTAGCGGGGCTCATAGACTAGTTCACGCTAGCGGGGCTCAGAAACTAGTTCACGCTAGCGGGGCTCATAGACTAATTAACGCTAGCGGGGCTCATAGACTAGTTCACGCTAGCGGGGCTCATAGACTAGTTCACGCTAGCGGGGCTCAGAGACTAGTTCACGCTAGCGGGGCTCATAGACTAATTAACGCTAGCGGGGCTCAGAGACTAGTTAACGCTAGCGGGGCTCATAGACTAGTTCACGCTGGCCGGGGTCAGACTGTCGCTAACGTTAGCTAGCTCCGGCTTTTTGTCTCTGTTGACGTTAGCGTAGCGAAGCAGCTTCCTCCTCCCCCCTGACCGGCTGTGGCCCCGCCCCCCAGGTACCAACCCGTGTGCGGAGGACAACGGGGGCTGCAGCCACCTGTGCCTGTTCAAGCCGGGGGGCGTGGCCTGCGGCTGCCCCATCGGGCTGGAGCTGGTGTCGGACCAGCGCACCTGCATCGTCCCGGAGGCCTTCCTGCTGTTCTCGCGCCACACCGACATCCGACGCATCTCCCTGGAGACCAACAACAACAACGTGGCCATCCCGCTCACCGGCGTCAGGGAGGCCTCCGCCCTCGACTTCGACGTCACCGACAACCGCATCTACTGGACCGACATCACCCTGAAGGTGAGCCCCGCCCCCCGCTCAGGGGGCGGACCCTGACGGCTCCAGAACCCCGCCCTGACGGCTCTGGAGCCCCGCCCTGACGGTCCGGTTCTCCACAGACCATCAGCCGGGCCTTCATGAACGGCAGCGCCCTGGAGCAAGTGGTGGAGTTCGGCCTGGATTACCCAGAAGGCATGGCGGTGGACTGGCTGGGGAAGAACCTGTACTGGGCCGACACGGGGACCAACCGCATCGAGGTGGCCAAGCTGGACGGGCAGCACCGCCAGGTGCTGGTGTGGAAGGACCTGGACAGCCCCCGGGCCCTGGCCCTGGATCCGGCTCAAGGGTGAGCAGAACCAGAACCAGAACCCCACCAGGTGTGTTCCTGGGTTCTGATTGGCCCGTGTCTGCAGGTACATGTACTGGACGGAGTGGGGGGGGAAGCCGAAGATCGACCGGGCGGCGATGGACGGGACGGGCCGCACCACCCTGGTGGCGGACGTGGGCCGGGCCAACGGACTCACCATCGACTATGCCGAGCGGCGCCTCTACTGGACGGACCTGGACACTACACTCATCGAGTCGTCCAACATGCTGGGTGAGGCGGGGGGCGGGGCCGGGGGCGTGTCATTGTGGGGATTGTTTGTTTGTTTGTGTGCTTAGTCTCACCCCCCTGCCCCCCCAGGTGAGGAGCGTGAGGTCATCGCTGACGACCTGCCCCACCCCTTCGGCCTGACGCAGTACCAGGACTACATCTACTGGACGGACTGGAGCCAGCGCAGCATCGAGCGGGCCAACAAGAGCAGCGGGGGCAACCGCACCGTGATCCAGGGCCACCTGGACTACGTGATGGACATCCTGGTGTTCCACTCCTCCAGGCAGGGGGGCTGGAACGCCTGCGCCTCCACCAACGGACACTGCTCGCACCTGTGCCTCGCCGTGCCCGTCAGCAGCTTCGTGTGCAGCTGCCCCGCCCACTTCTCCCTCAACAACGACAACAAGACCTGCAGCGGTGAGACTCCACCCCCACAGCACCTGGCCACACCCTCCTGAGCGAAGCCTTCACTGTTAATAGCTAGCTTCTAGGAGCTAGTTCTTAGCAGTTATTAGCTAGATAGATATACGCTATGTATCCCAAACTGCTAGCCGCTACTAACTAGCAATTACCTGCTGTTCAGTAGCTACTAGCTGCTAGTAGCTACTGAACAGCAGCTGTCCAATAGCTACGAACGAACTGCTGACAGCTAGCTGACATCTTTCAATGTGCGTGTCCTGCGGTGCAGCCCCCACCTCCTTCCTGCTGTTCAGCCAGAAGACGGCGATCAGCCGGATGGTGGTGGACGAGCAGCAGAGCCCCGACATCATCCTGCCCATCCACAGCCTGCGCAGCGTGCGGGCGCTGGACTACGACCCGCTGGACCGCCAGCTGTACTGGATCGACTCCAAGCAGAACGTCATCCGCCGCGCCCAGGAGGACGGCAACCAGGTAGGCCCCGCCCCCAGCAGCGGGGTGCCGCGCGCGAGCCGCGTCTGACCCCGCGCTCCGTCCCCCCCCCCAGAGCACGACGGTGGTGTCCGGCGCCCCCCCCGGGCCGGGCCAGGGGCTGCAGCTGTACGACCTGAGCATCGACGTCTACAGCCGCTTCATCTACTGGACCAGCGAGGTCACCAACGTCATCAACGTGACGCGCACCGACGGCAGCCGCGTGGGCGTGGTCCTGAGGGGCGAGCACGACAAGCCCCGCGCCATCGTGGTCAACCCGGAGCGGGGGTGGGTCCGCCCACACACACGCCACACGCTTTAGTCACGGGATGGGGTTGTGATGGAGGACAGGTGATGTGTGTGTAAGCGTGGCTCACCTGTCCCCCCCCCCCCCCCCACAGGTACCTGTACTTCACCAACCTGCTGGAGCGCTCCCCCAAGATCGAGCGTGCGGCGCTGGACGGCACCGAGCGGGAGGTGCTGTTCTTCAGCGGGCTGGGGAAGCCCGTGGCGCTCGCCGTGGACAACGCCGTGGGGAAGCTGTTCTGGGTGGACTCCGACCTGCGGCGCATCGAGAGCAGCGACCTGTCAGGTGAGGCCCCGCCCACCTCCACTGTCCTCTGAGGGCAGAGCGCCGGGCAGTGATGATGTCACCAAGACGCTCCCCCGTCTGACGGATGCTAACGGCTAATAGTTGCTAATCTGAGTGGCTACATGTCAAATACCCCCATCACATCACAACCCCCCCACACACAACCCGTCAGGGCGTGTGTGGCGCCCCCACAGGCCGTGTGTGTCAGTGACTGTTTCTCCTGTGATGGACTGACCGTCTGACGTCGTGTGTCGCTGTCCCCCCTCCCCGCCCCCCCTTCAGTTTGACCCGTTTTGTTGCCTTTGCTCCTGACCTTTTGGCCCCACCTTGTTTTGTTTGTGCCGTGCTGCGATTGGCCGAGCAGGGGCCAACCGGGTGGTGCTGGCGGACTCCAACATCCTGCAGCCGGTGGGGCTGACGGTGTTCGGGCGCCACCTGTACTGGATCGACAAGCAGCAGCAGATGATCGAACGCATCGACAAGACCACCCGCGAGGGCCGCACCAAGATCCAGGCGCGCATCGCCTACCTGA
Organism: Antennarius maculatus; assembly: GCA_013358685.1. NCBI lineage: Eukaryota > Metazoa > Chordata > Actinopteri > Lophiiformes > Antennariidae > Antennarius > Antennarius maculatus. The sequence goes on along the minus strand of CM023627.1, from coordinate 11,774 downwards.
GCGACATCCACGCCGTGCAGCAGCTGGACATGAGGGACTACGGTGAGTCAGCTGACCCGGGGGGGGGGGCCGGGCCACACGCCCACCTGACGCCGCTCCGCCCTCCCCCCTGCTGCAGGTAAACACCCGTGCACCTGGGACAACGGCGGCTGCTCCCACATCTGCATCGTGAAGGGGGACGGCACCACCCGCTGCTCCTGCCCCGTCCACCTGGTGCTGCTGCAGGACGAGCTGTCCTGTGGAGGTGAGCCCCGCCCCCGCACGCCGCCCAATCGGACGCCGCCTCTGTGTGTGTGTGTGTGTGTGACCCACTCCTCCCCCCAGAGCCCCCCACCTGCTCGCCGGAGCAGTTCTCGTGCGCGTCGGGCGAGGTGGACTGCATCCCCCAGGCGTGGCGCTGCGACGGCTACCCCGAGTGTGACGACAGCAGCGACGAGGACGACTGCCCCGTCTGCTCCGACGCCGAGTTCCAGTGCGACAGCCGCCAGTGCATCGAGCTCCGCCTCCACTGCAACGGGGAGGCCAACTGCCAGGACCGCTCCGACGAGAGCAAGTGTGAAGGTGAGACCCCGCCCCCCGGGGGAGGGGCTCTGCCCCCCCCAGAGGAGCTGTGGTGTGACACACCTGTCCCCCTGCTGCAGTGCGCTGCCCCCCCGACCAGTTCACCTGCTCTAACGGCCAGTGCATCGGCAAACACAAGAAGTGTGACCACAGCTCGGACTGCACCGACAACTCCGACGAGATTGGCTGCTGTAAGCCCCGCCCCCCCACACACACACACACACACACACCAGCATGTTGAACGCGTCACCACTGACTCCCATCCGCTTCCAGACGCGACGGAGGAGCCGCCGGCCCCTCCCAACAACACCATCGTGTCCATCGTGGGCGTGGTCATGACACTGTTCGTGGTGGGCGCGGTCTACTTCGTGTGCCAGCGCGTCCTGTGTCCCCAGATGAAGGACGACGGCGAGACGGTCACCAACGACTTCGTGGTCCACGGGCCGTCCTCGGTGCCGCTGGGATACGTGCCCCACCCCAGCTCGCTGTCCAGCTCGCTGCCAGGTAGGACACGCCGCCGGGGCCCCGCCCACGGGCCGAGGGCCGGGTCTCACGCCGTCTTCCCGTCTGCAGGTATGTCCAGAGGGAAGTCGGTGATTGGCTCGCTGAGCATCATGGGAGGGAGCAGCGGGCCGCCGTACGACCGCGCCCACGTGACCGGAGCCTCGTCCAGCAGCTCCTCCTCCACCAAAGGGACCTACTTCCCCCCGGTGAGACACGCCCACTTCCTGTCGGTGTTACCCGCTGGGGGGGCAAATACACAAGCATCAGACACAGATCAGGATGTGATTGATGTGTGATTGATGTGATTGGTTTACAGATCCTGAACCCGCCCCCCTCCCCTGCTACGGTTCGCTCTCAGTACACCATGGAGTTCGGTTATTCGTCCAACAGTCCGTCCACCCACCGCTCCTACAGGTGTGTCCGGCCCACAGGCCACGCCCCCTCATGCTGATGAAACACACCTGTGACAGATGTGAACTTTGACCTGGTTTCTGAGCCAGAGGGGAGTCCCCATCTTTATGGTATCCGTGCTAAGCTAAGCTGAGCTAGCCCACTGCTAGCATGTTTACTGAACAAGAAAAATTGTTTGAAGTCAAGTCAAATCTGTTTGAACAAATAACTGCATGCTAAATATGAAGCTACTGCCAGAGGCTAATTGTGTTAGCTTCACAGCAAGAGCAGAAACAGGAAGTATAGCTAATGTTAGCATAACGAGGGAACGGTAGAACACATGGATTAGCATAAAGACTGACAGCGTACTGTAGCGTTAGCATGGATTAGCATTCTCAGACTTTGTTTAGACGCTAACCGTCCTGTGTTCCCCCCCCAGCTACCGGCCCTACACCTACCGCCACTTTGCCCCGCCCACCACGCCCTGCAGCACAGACGTGTGCGACAGCGACTACACGCCGGGCCGCCGGGTGCCGCTGAAGGCGGGCGGCGCCGGCGCTAAGGGCTACACCAGCGACCTGAACTACGACTCGGAGCCGTTCCCGCCCCCCCCCACGCCCCGCAGCCAGTACCTGTCGGCGGAGGAGAACTGCGAGAGCTGCCCCCCCTCACCCTACACGGAGCGCAGCTACTCGCACCACCTGTACCCGCCGCCGCCCTCACCCTGCACGGACTCCTCGTGAGCCCCGCCCCCTCTGCACGGCTCCGCCCCCTCAGTGTAAATAGCAATTGTGCATAAATGAGGTTAAAAATGGGAGGGAGAGACTGGAGGAGGCGACAGGAAGTGAGCCGCAGGACGTTTGTACAAAAGAGAAAAGCATATTTATATATTTTCTATACCGCCTTCCGATGACGTCATCGATGACGTCATCGTTTGTAGCCACAAATTTGTACATTTTTTAAGAAAAGCTTTTATTAAGATCATTAAATATGAGTTGCCTTAAAGCGGGAGACGAGGACAGGAAGCAGCGGACGGAAGATGGCGCCACGCCCACTGCCACACCCACTGCCACTCCCAGCCTGAACCGGATTGGCTGGAGAGAAAGAGGGTGTGGCGCTGGCCCCTCCTCCTTGAGGCCAATGGATGTGAGTCACGTGACCCTGAAGCAATAACCGAACCAATCGCAGCAAGAGGCGGTCCTCAGACAATCAGCCTGTTGGGGGTGGGGCCACAGCAGGTCGCGACCCTCGATGTTCAGACTGGAACCAAACATGTCCTCCCCCCAGCAGTGGGCGTGGCCCCCCAGGACCCGCCTCGTCGCTCTCATTTCTATTTTTCTACTCCAAACCCATGCCGTCAATCGAACCCCGGCGCCGGCTGCCCATGATGCTTTGTGGCGTCTGGACCACAAGAGGCGGGAGGCGGCGTCCCTCCTGTCGCCATGGTGATGCTACCGCAAACCCTCCCTGAGCCTGATTGGTGGATCGGCCCGCTGTCCGACTTAGCGGAACCACATCAGGGACGGAAACGGAAGCCGGAGGGCGGGCCGGGACGTTACCCCGCGTCCCGCCGTGCGTGACCCCGCCTCCAGCCATTCAACGTTTCTGTTTCACAAAATGTAAAAGTTTCTCAGAAATGTTCAGTGGTTACCGTGGTAACGGGGTCACCATGGGTTCCCCTCCGGACCCGTGACAGACTGCTTCTGTGGATCCAGATGGCGTGAGTGCTGGTGCGTGTCAACGGCCCCGCCCCCAGCGCATCAGAACGTTGTGTTCCTGGCCCCGCCCCTGGCGCGGGGGTCCCACTCGACTGCTTTACCTGTAGCCTGATCACCAGGTGGGCCCTGAGAGCCCGTCAGCTGTTAACTCATCGATGCTGATCGTTTCTTTTGTTGATATAAAGTGAGTGAACTTTAACCCGTCTGTGATTATTGATTGTTGATTGTTGATTGATGGATGAACACAACCTGCATCCGTTTGAGGCCATGAAGTCGCTTTGGACAACCTGATTGGTCGATCAGCTGTTTCCCCATCTCATGAGGTGGTTTAGAGGCGGAGCTTCCGTGTCAGAGGCTGCTCACTGGTGACAGTAATGACGTCATGGTTTTCGGGAGACGAACGACCCGTTTGCGTTTCCCGCGACTGGAACATCCCATAATAAGGCCCGGGGCTGACGTCACGTCAGGCAGAGGGAACGTGCATGCTTGCAGCGGATCTGACGTCACCAGAGGAGGAACAGAACTCCAGTCCGCGGCGCCTTTAATCACGGGTGACCCGCCCCTTTATGGCCGTTGCGAGCTAATTGGCCAGCTTGGAACACGTGACCAGGAAGTAGCAGCAGAGGAGGACTCGGCCGCGGAGAGAACGGTAAGGAAACAAACAACACAGAGACGGTGGGTCTGTTTACGGTCCCGGTGCCGCTGCTCGACCCGCCAGTACCGGAGCCGCCGGTACCGGAGCCACCGCTCCAGCAGCTCGACACTCGGTTCGGGTTCCGGTTCCCGTTCTGACGGTCACCGTTCATGTCCGCCGATAGGAAGGCGACAGCCGACGCGTTACCCGAACGGGCTACCGAGCTAACGGCTAGCTGCTCGGTGTCGGTGTGTCCGAACCGGACGGGGTTCGGTGGTGGAGCTGCTGCGTCACGGTGAATCACGGAACCCGCGGGTTTCTGTTGTTTGAGGCCCGACACGGGAAATTCCCGCAGACAGACGCGTCACGGCTACGCGATGACGTCATGAACAGCAGGTAGCGAACCGTCAGATGGAACGTCACGGGTTCCTGCCGGTAACGAGACACTGTGGACCGGTTCCGGTTCCGTTCCGCATTATTAACGGTACAAATAGAGTGGGGGGGGGGGGGGGGACACAACGACTGTCCTCAAAGGGCCAGATGTATCCAATAAATGTAATAAATGTAACTAAATGTAACTCAGTGTAATGTAACTAAATGTAACTACACCTTAATGTAACTAATAAATGTAACTAAATGTAACTAAAAGTAACTACTCCTTAATGTAACTAATAAATGTAACTAAATGTAACTAATTAATGTAACTAAATGTAACTCCTCCTTAATGTAACTAATAAATGTAACTAAATGTAACTCAATGTAATGTAACTAAATGTAACTACTCCTTAATGTAACTAATAAATGTAACTAAATGTAACTCAATGTAATGTAACTAAATGTAACTACTCCTTAATGTAACTAATAAATGTAACTAAATGTAACTCAATGTAATGTAACTAAATGTAACTACTCCTTAATGTAACTAATAAATGTAACTAAATGTAACTCAATGTAATGTAACTAAATGTAACTACTCCTTAATGTAACTAATAAATGTAACTAAATGTAACTCAATGTAATGTAACTAAATGTAACTACTCCTTAATGTAACTAATAAATGTAACTAAATGTAACTAATAAATGTAACTAAATGTAACTACTCCTTAATGTAACTAATAAATGTAACTAAATGTAACTCAATGTAATGTAACTAAATGTAACTACTCCTTAATGTAACTAATAAATGTAACTAAATGTAACTCAATGTAATGTAACTAAATGTAACTACTCCTTAATGTATCTAATAAATGTAACTAAATGTAACTCAATGTAATGTAACTAAATGTAACTACTCCTTAATGTAACTAATAAATGTAACTAAATGTAACTCAATGTAATGTAACTAAATGTAACTACTCCTTAATGTAACTAATAAATGTAACTAAATGTAACTCAATGTAATGTAACTAAATGTAACTACTCCCTAATGTAACTAATAAATGTAACTAAATGTAACTCAATGTAATGTAACTAAATGTAACTACTCCTTAATGTAACTAATAAATGTAACTAAATGTAACTCAATGTAATGTAACTAAATGTAACTACTCCTTAATGTAACTAATAAATGTAACTAAATGTAACTCAATGTAATGTAACTAAATGTAACTACTCCTTAATGTTAAATCAGTGAATTTCTGACTTATTCTAGTTCCAAACATTACAGTTAGACAGAAAAAACATGTTTGTTTGTTTCTCTGTTCTAACATAAATCCTTTTCATTTGTCAGGTTATTAAACCCACAGAACTCCATCAATCAAGGATCAAACTATCAATCAATAAAGAAAAATAACATCAGACACAAGTTAGGACGTTAACTTTGTTCACAACGTTTAGTCAGAGTTCAAATGGGCTGAACTACTGCATTGTGGGAAATGTAGTTTTGGTCAAAAAACACTTTTGACCTATTTATTTTTACACTCTGACCTTTAATGCTCTCGGGGGCCACATTAAATGATGTGGAGGGCCACATTTGGCCCCTGGGCCTTGAGTTTGACACATAGTATCCACAGGAATATAATCTAAATGAATTTAATCTATATAATCTGTAGGAACATATGATATGTAGAAACATAGAAATCATTTAATACATGTATGTGTGTGTCTATATTTATACATTTATAAATAATATATATGCACATATGTGTGCCTGCTTATGTGTGTACATACATGTAGACACATGTACACGGCCGTCAGACTGTATAACCAGCAATCCTCCCAGCAGACCAATGTAATCTACAGTCTGTAGTGTGTTTTGATGTGTAAATATAACTGTAAATTTCTGATATGATATATGTTAAAATGGCTGCAATATATGAATATGTAAATTTCATATATTGCAAATGTTAATATGTATGTATACTATTTAAGTATTTATGTATGACCCCCCCCCCTCCCCCCTGCTGCCACAATCACACAAATTTCCCCACTGTGGGACAATAAAGGTTTTATTATTATTATTATTACATACAACAGGTAGTCCTCAACTTACAAACACACCTGGTTCCTTGAGGTTCGGGTTAAGTAAATACTAAAGTACTGTCATTACTGATTAGTATTTAGAGTAGTAATGTCCTTCTGATTATACAGTAGGAAGAAATGAAAAACTCTGACCTGAGCTCCACCAGGAGAGAAGAACTGGTCCTGGTCCTGGTTCATGTTGTTGTGTGTTCTGCTCCACAGAGCCTGAAGGTCCGGTCTGAGGTCTGATCCACCATGCAGAGCACCACCAACTACCTGTGGCTGATCTCTGACCTGCTGGGTCAGGGGGCCACGGCCAACGTCTACCGCGGCAGACACAAGGTACGACCCGGGGGGGGGGGCGCACCCGGGCCGCTGGCGGGTCAGCTGACTTCACCACCGGCCCGGGTACACCAGGTGTTGTACATGTGGCCGCCTTTAGCCCCGCCCCCTTAGGTCCATGATCACTGATGGGTGGGGCACCACCTCCATGTACATGTCGTTAGCATGTGGGCTAGTTTCAGTCATGAGGAAGGAGGTTCTGCTGGATCTGATGGTTCTCTGCCCCCCCCACAGAAAACGGGGGACCTGTACGCGGTGAAGGTGTTCAACAACCTGAGCTTCCTGCGGCCGCTGGACGTCCAGATGAGGGAGTTCGAGGTCCTGAAGAAACTCAACCACAAGAACATCGTCAAGCTGTTCGCTGTGGAGGAGGAGGTGAGTGGACGCCATTGGCCGCTGGTCCCGCGTGGCAGATGTGTAACCCCGCCCCCTGACCCTGCCCCCTGCAGTCCAACACGCGGCACAAGGTGCTGGTGATGGAGTACTGCCCCTGCGGGAGCCTCTACACCGTCCTGGAGGAGTCGTCCAACGCCTACGGCCTCCCCGAGGACGAGTTCCTCATCGTGCTGCACGACGTGGGTGAGGACCGCTCCCATCGGTCGGGGCCCGCCCCCGCCGCCGTCTGACTGGCTGTGGTCTCCAGTGGCAGGCATGAACCACCTGAGGGAGTACGGCATCGTCCACCGCGACATCAAGCCGGGGAACATCATGAGGGTGATCGGCGACGACGGCCGATCAGTCTACAAACTCACCGACTTCGGAGCCGCCAGAGAGTTGGAGGACGACGAGCAGTTTGTGTCCCTGTACGGGACGGAGGAGTACCTGGTACACACACACACACACCTGTGTCCCTGTACGGGACGGAGGAGTACCTGGTACACACACACACACACCTGTGTCCCTGTACGGGACGGAGGAGTACCTGGTACACACACACACACCTGTGTCCCTGTACGGGACGGAGGAGTACCTGGTACACACACACACCTGTGTCCCTGTACGGGACAGAGGAGTACCTGGTACACACACACACACACCTGTGTCCCTGTACGGGACAGGAGGAGTACCTGGTACACACACACACACACCTGTGTCCCTGTACGGGACAGAGGAGTACCTGGTACACACACACACACCTGTGTCCCTGTACGGGACGGAGGAGTACCTGGTACACACACACACACCTGTGTCCCTGTACGGGACGGAGGAGTACCTGGTACACACACACACACACCTGTGTCCCTGTACGGGACGGAGGAGTACCTGGTACACACACACACACACACACCTGTGTCCCTGTACGGGACAGAGGAGTACCTGGTACACACACACACACACACACCTGTGTCCCTGTACGGGACGGAGGAGTACCTGGTACACACACACACACACACACCTGTGTCCCTGTACGGGACGGAGGAGTACCTGGTACACACACACACACACACCTGTGTCCCTGTACGGGACGGAGGAGTACCTGGTACACACACACACACACACCTGTGTCCCTGTACGGGACAGAGGAGTACCTGGTACACACACACACACACACCTGTGTCCCTGTACGGGACGGAGGAGTACCTGGTACACACACACACACACACACCTGTGTCCCTGTACGGGACGGAGGAGTACCTGGTACACACACACACACACACCTGTGTCCCTGTACGGGACGGAGGAGTACCTGGTACACACACACACACACACCTGTGTCCCTGTACGGGACGGAGGAGTACCTGGTACACACACACACACCTGTGTCCCTGTACGGGACGGAGGAGTACCTGGTACACACACACACACACCTGTGTCCCTGTACGGGACGGAGGAGTACCTGGTACACACACACACACACACACCTGTGTCCCTGTACGGGACAGAGGAGTACCTGGTACACACACACACACACCTGTGTCCCTGTACGGGACAGAGGAGTACCTGGTACACACACACACACACCTGTGTCCCTGTACGGGACAGAGGAGTACCTAATACACACACACACACACACACCTGTGTCCCTGTACGGGACGGAGGAGTACCTGGTACACACACACACACACCTGTGTCCCTGTACGGGACAGAGGAGTACCTGGTACACACACACACACCTGTGACCCTGTACGGGACGGAGGAGTACCTGGTACACACACACACCTGTGTCCCTGTACGGGACGGAGGAGTACCTGGTACACACACACACACCTGTGTCCCTGTACGGGACAGAGGAGTACCTGGTACACACACACACACCTGTGTACCTGTACGGGACGGAGGAGTACCTGGTACACACACACACACACCTGTGTCCCTGTACGGGACGGAGGAGTACCTGGTACACACACACACACACACCTGTGTCCCTGTACGGGACAGAGGAGTACCTGGTACACACACACACACACACACACCTGTGTCCCTGTACGGGACGGAGGAGTACCTGGTACACACACACACACCTGTGTCCCTGTACGGGACAGAGGAGTACCTGGTACACACACACACACCTGTGTCCCTGTACGGGACGGAGGAGTACCTGGGACACACACACACACACCTGTGTCCCTGTACGGGACAGAGGAGTACCTGGTACACACACACACACACACCTGTGTTCCTGTACGGGACAGAGGAGTACCTGGTACACACACACACACACACACCTGTGTCCCTGTACGGGACAGAGGAGTACCTGGTACACACACACACACACACACACACACACCTGTGTCCCTGTACGGGACAGAGGAGTACCTGGTACACACACACACACACACACCTGTGTCCCTGTACGGGACGGAGGAGTACCTGGTACACACACACACACATACACCTGTGTCCCTGTACGGGACGGAGGAGTACCTGGTACACACACACACACACACCTGTGTCCCTGTACGGGACGGAGGAGTACCTGGTACACACACACACACACACCTGTGTCCCTGTACGGGACGGAGGAGTACCTGGTACACACACACACACACACACACACCTGTGTCCCTGTACGGGACGGAGGAGTACCTGGTACACACACACACACACACACACACACCTGTGTCCCTGTACGGGACAGAGGAGTACCTGGTACACACACACACACACACACCTGTGTCCCTGTACGGGACGGAGGAGTACCTGGTACACACACACACCTGTGTCCCTGTACGGGACAGAGGAGTACCTGGTACACACACACACACACACACACCTGTGTCCCTGTACGGGACGGAGGAGTACCTGGTACACACACACACACACCTGTGTCCCTGTACGGGACGGAGGAGTACCTGGTACACACACACACACACACACCTGTGTCCCTGTACGGGACGGAGGAGTACCTGGTACACACACACACACACACACCTGTGTCCCTGTACGGGACGGAGGAGTACCTGGTACACACACACACACACACACACACACCTGTGTCCCTGTATGGGACGGAGGAGTACCTGGTACACACACACACACACACACACACACACCTGTGTCCCTGTACGGGACGGAGGAGTACCTGGTACACACACACACACACACACACACACACCTGTGTCCCTGTACGGGACGGAGGAGTACCTGGTACACACACACAGACACACACACACCTGTGTCCCTGTACGGGACGGAGGAGTACCTGGTACACACACACACACACACACACCTGTGTCCCTGTACGGGACAGAGGAGTACCTGGTACACACACACAGACACACACCTGGTTCCAGGTTGACACGGTTAGCGTTAGCATGACGTGGCTGCGTTGCTGCCGTTAGCATCCTGACATGTACGAGCGCGCCGTGCTGAGGAAGGACCACCAGAAGAAGTACGGCGCCACCGTGGACCTGTGGAGCATCGGCGTCACCTTCTACCACGCCGCCACCGGCAGCCTCCCCTTCAGGCCGTTCGAGGGGCCGCGCCGCAACAAGGAAGTGATGTAAGACGCGCCGACGGGGTGGGAGGAGTCTCAAACGGCGGGAAACTGAGCTGTGTTTTGATCTCAGGTACAAAATCATCACGGAGAAACCATCAGGAACCATCTCTGGTCACCAGAAGAGTGAGAACGGCAAGATCGAATGGAGCACCGAGATGCCCGTGTCCTGCAGCCTGTCCAAGTACGAGCTGTTAGCATCGTTAGCATGTCTGTGTCCTGCAGCCTGTCCAAGTACGAGCTGTTAGCATCGTTAGCATCAATGTTCCCTCTAATGTTTCGTGTGTGGTTCAAACACACAAGCTTCCTGATCACACTGAGGACCACTGTGAGCATCAGATGTGCACACTGTAGCCTCACACCGGTACCACACCGGTGTGAAATGAAAAAGACACAAGTGTGTGTGTGTGGGTGTGTGTGGGTGTGTGTGTGTGGGGGTGTGTGGGTGTGTGTGGGTGTGTGTGTGTGGGTGTGTGTGTGGGTGTGTGTGTGTGTGGGTGTGTGTGTGTGTGTGTGTGGGTGTGTGTGGGTGTGTGTGTGAGGGTCCTGCTGTGGAGGGGGGGTCCTGCTGTGGAGGGGGGGTCCTGCTGTGGAGGGGGGGTCCTGCTGTGGAGGGGGGGTCCTGCTGTGGAGGGGGGGTCCTGCTGTGGAGGGGGGGTCCTGCTGTGGAGGGGGGGTCCTGCACAATGGCGTGTGCTGTTTCTTTTGACACAGAATGAATTGCTGTATGTAATTATTGAGGGTAATTGAAACGCTTCTGTGGCCCTCAGGGGCCTCCAGAGCCTCCTGACGCCGGTGCTGGCTAACATCCTGGAGGCGGACCAGGAGAAGTGCTGGGGCTTCGACCAGTTCTTCGCCGAGACCAACGACATCCTGCACCGCGCCGTGGTCTACGTGTTCAGCCTGCAGCAGGCCACGCTGCACCACGTGTACATCCACGAGTACAACACGTGAGACACGCCCCCCCACCGCACGCCGCCGAGGGCCGCGCCCTGACACCTGACCTCCTGCTGTTCCTCCCGTGGCCACAGGGCGGCGCTGTTCCAGGAGCTGCTGTCCCGCCGCTCCAGCATCCCGCTGCACCACCAGGAGCTGCTGTACGAGGGGCGGCGCCTCGCCCTGGACCCCGCCCGCCAGGCCAAGACCTTCCCCAAGACCTCCAGGGACAACCCCATCATGCTCGTGAGCCGCGAGTTGGTGGGCACCGTGGGCCTGATCTTTGAAGACC
>CM023626.1:17687035-17709535 GCA_013358685.1 Antennarius maculatus | reverse complement strand
CTAGTTATGCACTAGTTAGTGACTGGTTAGGGGCCAGTTAACGTTCTCTTCCTGCTGGTAGAACTACAGCGAGTTGATCCCTGGCACCACGGTGGGAACGCTGTCCAACGACTCCGGGAACGTCATCCAGCTGATCCTGAAGGCCTACGCTGTGAGTACACACACACACACACACACACACACACACACACACACACACACACACACACACACACACACACACACACACACACGGGTCTGGATCATGTTTATTATTAGAGAGCTGAAAATAACCCGTTGGTTATTTCTGGGACTCAAACCCACGAGCCCTGATGGAACGATGAGTCCAGAGCTGGTCCCCCCCCCCCCGTCGCCATGGGAACCTGACTCCTTCTCTTCCCTTCCTGCTGCCAGAGGATCCGGTCCAAGGTGGAGCTGGAGCTGCAGGACGTCCCGGAGGAGCTGTCCCTGTCCTTCAACGCCACCTGTCTGAACGGCGACCCCATCCCGGGCCTGAGGTCCTGCTCCGGCCTGAAGATCGGAGACACGGTGGGAACATGTGACCGCTCGCCCTCCACTTCCTGTTTCCCTTCACGCCGCGTCGAAAGCAGGACATCACGTCCAGCAGCAGACGTGGAAAAAACCTCTCCGCCCTGACTCCTCCTGCCCCACGCCTCCTGCTGCTTCCTCTATTTTACATTTCTTCTTTTCTATACGTTTCTTCTTTTCTATACGTTTCTTCTTTTATACGTTTCTTCTTTTCTTTACGTTTCTTCTTTTCTTTACGTTTCTTCTTTTCTATACGTTTCTTCTTTACGTTTCTTCTTTTCTTTACGTTTCTTCTTTTCTATACGTTTCTTCTTTTCTATACGTTTCTTCTTTACGTTTCTTCTTTTCTTTACGTTTCTTCTTTTCTATACGTTTCTTCTTTTCTATACGTTTCTTCTTTACATTTCTTCTTTTCTTTACGTTTCTTCTTTTCTTTACGTTTCTTCTTTTATATACGTTTCTTCTTTTATATACGTTTCTTCTTTACGTTTCTTCTTTTATATACGTTTCTTCTTTACGTTTCTTCTTTTCTATACGTTTCTTCTTTTCTATACGTTTCTTCTTTTCTATACGTTTCTTCTTTACGTTTCTTCTTTTCTTTACGTTTCTTCTTTACGTTTCTTCTTTTCTTTACGTTTCTTCTTTACATTTCTTCTTTTCTTTACGTTTCTTCTTTTCTTTACGTTTCTTCTTTTATATACGTTTCTTCTTTACGTTTCTTCTTTTCTTTACGTTTCTTCTTTACGTTTCTTCTTTTCTTTACGTTTCTTCTTTTATATACGTTTCTTCTTTACGTTTCTTATTTTCTTTACGTTTCTTCTTTTCTTTACGTTTCTTCTTTTCCATACGTTTCTTCTTTTCTATACGTTTCTTCTTTACGTTTCTTCTTTTCTTTACGTTTCTTCTTTTCTATACGTTTCTTCTTTTCTATACGTTTCTTCTTTTATATACGTTTCTTCTTTACGTTTCTTCTTTTCTTTACGTTTCTTCTGTACGTTTCTTCTTTACTCTGTTTCTTCTGTACGTTTCTTCTTTACTCTATGTTTCTTCTTTACGTTTCTTCTTTACTCTATGTTTCTTCTGTACGTTTCTTCTTTACTCTATGTTTCTTCTGTACGTTTCTTCTTTACTCTATGTTTCTTCTGTACGTTTCTTCTTTACTCTATGTTTCTTCTGTACGTTTCTTCTTTACTCTGTTTCTTCTGTACGTTTCTTCTTTACTCTATGTTTCTTCTTTACGTTTCTTCTTTACTCTATGTTTCTTCTGTACGTTTCTTCTTTACTCTATGTTTCTTCTTTGCGTTTCTTCCTGATCGCAGCCCCTTTGGCTTGTTTCCGTTTCTTTCCTCGCTCCAGGTGACATATCTTGGCTCCACACGTTTCCTCCTCTGCCTCGGCTCTTTGTCTTTCCCTTATATGGCCGTGGCTCCAGATGCTGGAGTTGCTGACTGCTGGACCGGGACCAGGTCTGGATGCTGCGTGAGCGCTCTGACTCGCTGCACGTGGAGTCAGCGTGACGACTCTGCTTCCGCCCTCAGGTGTCGTTCAGCGTGGAGGCGCGGGCGAGGGGCTGTCCCGAGCAGAAGAAGAAGACCTTCGTCATCAAGCCGGTGGGCTTCAAGGACGCGCTCACCGTCAGCGTCACCTTTGAGTGCGACTGCAGGTGTCAGGCCAGAGCGCAGCCCGACAGCCCCCACTGTCACCACGGCAACGGCACCTACGAGTGCGGGATCTGCCTGTGCCACCCGGGGCGGCTGGGGCCGCACTGCGAGTGCGCCGAGGGCGACTACAACCCCACGGAGCAGGACCGCTGCAGCGGGCCGGGGGGGGCCGCCATGTGCAGTGGCCGCGGGGACTGTGTGTGTGGACAGTGTGTGTGTCACAGCAGCGACTTCGGCCAGGTGTGGGGGAAGCTGTGTGAGTGTGACGACTTCAACTGTCTGCGCTACAAAGGAGAGCTGTGCTCAGGTGAGTCCAGGTTCACGCAGTGAAACAGTCCAGGTTCACGCAGTGAAACAGTCCAGGTTCACACAGTGAAACAGTCCAGGTTCACGCAGTGAAACAGTCCAGGTTCACGCAGTGAAACAGTCCAGGTTCACAGTGAAACAGTCCAGGTTCACAGTGAAACAGTCCAGGTTCACAGTGAAACAGTCCAGGTTCACGCAGTGAAACAGTCCAGGTTCACACAGTGAAACAGTCCAGGTTCACGCAGTGAAACAGTCCAGGTTCACGCAGTGAAACAGTCCAGGTTCACACAGTGAAACAGTCCAGGTTCACACAGTGAAACAGTCCAGGTTCACGCAGTGAAACAGTCCAGGTTCACACAGTGAAACAGTCCAGGTTCACACAGTGAAACAGTCCAGGTTCACACAGTGAAACAGTCCAGGTTCACGCAGTGAAACAGTCCAGGTTCACGCAGTGAAACAGTCCAGGTTCACAGTGAAACAGTCCAGGTTCACGCAGTGAAACAGTCCAGGTTCACAGTGAAACAGTCCAGGTTCACGCAGTGAAACAGTCCAGGTTCACGCAGTGAAACAGTCCAGGTTCACACAGTGAAACAGTCCAGGTTCACACAGTGAAACAGTCCAGGTTCACAGTGAAACAGTCCAGGTTCACGCAGTGAAACAGTCCAGGTTCACGCAGTGAAACAGTCCAGGTTCACGCAGTGAAACAGTCCAGGTTCACAGTGAAACAGTCCAGGTTCACGCAGTGAAACAGTCCAGGTTCACGCAGTGAAACAGTCCAGGTTCACGCAGTGAAACAGTCCAGGTTCACGCAGTGAAACAGTCCAGGTTCACGCAGTGAAACAGTCCAGGTTCACAGTGAAACAGTCCAGGTTCACGCAGTGAAACAGTCCAGGTTCACGCAGTGAAACAGTCCAGGTTCACAGTGAAACAGTCCAGGTTCACGCAGTGAAACAGTCCAGGTTCACGCAGTGAAACAGTCCAGGTTCACGCAGTGAACCAGTCCAGGTTCACGCAGTGAACCAGTCCAGGTTCACGCAGTGAAACAGTCCAGGTTCACGCAGTGAAACAGTCCAGGTTCACGCAGTGAAACAGTCCAGGTTCACGCAGTGAACCAGTCCAGGTTCACGCAGTGAACCAGTCCAGGTTCACTCAGTGAAACAGTCCAGGTTCACACAGTGAACCAGTCCAGGTTCACACAGTGAAACAGTCCAGGTTCACACAGTGAAACAGTCCAGGTTCACGCAGTGAACCAGTCCAGGTTCACGCAGTGAAACAGGTTTAAAGTGCCGCTGAGGTTACAGTAACGAGGTCGCTGCTCTTGTCTGCGGTGATGAAGCTGCTCGTCTTCACCACACTGACTGAACCTCCTCATCTGGGAGGAATTACAGCTCCTCCAACAAAACAACCCCCCCACACCCCCTGCTTCCTCCTTCACTATAAACACATGGTGAGAGCTCAGGTTGTTGTGTTTGTCATCATCAGAGGGGAATGAAAGTGTGTGTCGTATTGAACAGACAGTGTGTCACACACACACACACACACACACACACACACACACACTCCAGGATGTTTCTACCTGAGGATTAGCTGAGCGGGCGTGGCCCCACACCCACCCATGATGTCAGCTTGTTTCATGATGTCTGACCCGGTCTGGTCGGGGACGCTGGGCTGTGATTGGTCAGCATTGGTGGTAGGATTCTCTCCTGCCACGGGCGGGGGCGTGTGTTCGATTTCCGGTCGATGCATCTGCCCTCCGTTCCCACAGACGGCACCGACACTCGGCCCCAACGGCCTGCTGGGTAATCCGACCAGTTTGAGTGAACAAAGGGGGGGGCAGCTGCTTTCTGGATGACATCATTTTATTGACCTTCATGTTTGAAGCTGCAGGTGATCGGTGGAGGCGCTGACCTGACGGGGGTTTTTAGGGCGTCGGACCTTTCTAAGCGTTCTCCGGTCTTGGGGCCTGGTGTCCCCAGAGCCCGTGGATCAACATAACATACCTCAGGGCTTCGCTCATTGGCTGTTGTGGCGTCATGGGGCTAAAAATAGCGTCCGTGGGGTCGGCGCTGGAGCGGTTCTGTGTGAAACTCTGATGTTGGTATCTGCTGTTGTTTCCCGTGGCGGGGGCCTGCGGTCGGGACAGATGTGGGTCGGTCAGGACCGCCTCCGTGTTGATCAGGTGACCACACAGTCAGAAAAACAAACCACCATGAAACGGCTCGCCACGTTACCGGAACGCGCCCCGCCCCCTCCGCACCAGGGTCCAAACATGCCGCCGGGGGGGGTCGATGGCGACTGACGCTCAGAGGAGAATGACACTGGTCTGCGGTCGCCTGCTGGTGACCAGTAAGGACACGCCCCACCCGACCAGACCGCTCAGAGTCACCCAACTTTATTTAAAATTCTACTTCCTGGAATATGAAAGCTGGCCCACATCAGGAACACACGTGTGGAAAGGGTCACGCCTGAAACACTAGACGGGACACGGACCGACGGCTTGTTTTCTAAACAAATCTGTAACGGAGCCTGACGCCCTCTGCTGGGGGGAGGACTGCAGGTGCAGCTCCTCCAATCACAAACCGTCAATGCTTTGAGTCGATCTGCTTCCAAACACAAGATGACTTCCTTAAAAGGTAAAGGGGCGTGTCTGACTGACAGGTGTTTGTCCCGCCCCCAGGACACGGCGTCTGTAACTGTGGCTTCTGTCAGTGCGACCCGGACTGGCAGGGCGACAACTGTAACTGCTCCCGACGCACCGACACCTGCATGTCGCACCTGGGGCTGCTGTGCAGTGGGCGGGGCCAGTGCGTGTGCGGGGCCTGCGAGTGCACGCAGCCGGGGGCCTACGGCGCCACCTGTGACAAGTGCCCCACCTGCCCAGACGCCTGCACCATGAAGAAGTGAGTGGTGGTGCTGTGAGCCGGGGGCCGTCCGGGGGAACCGCTGACGCTGCTTCCTGTTGCAGGGAGTGTGTGGAGTGCAAACACTTCCAGAGGGGGGCGCTGTTCCAGGACGGGACCTGCTCCCGGATCTGCAGGGACGACATCCTGCTGGTGGACGAGATCGGTGAGAACGTCACGCCGTCACCGGCTGGACGCTGACACAGCTGCTCCAGCATTCACATCAATGCTTTTGGCCGACGCCCACTTCTCCGTGTGGGCGTGTCCAAACGTCTTCAAGTTCATTAAGTCGACGTTCAAATTTCTCCTTATTGTCATTCATTCATTCAGTTTTACTCCACTTTACAGGTGGGGGGGTCACCATGTCAGGTGGAGGCATCACCAGGTGGGGGGGGGAGGTTGGGGTCAGTAGGTGGGGTTGAGGTTGGGGTCACCAGGTGGGGGGGTGGGGTCAGTAGGTGGGGGATTTTGGTCGGTAGGTGAGGGTGGGGTTGCCACCTGTGACAAGTTGGGGTCACCAGGTGGGGTGGGGTTGGGGTCAGTAGGTGAAGGGGGCTTGGGGTCAGTAGGTGAGGGTGGGATTGGGGTCACCAGCTGGGGGGGACCTGAGGCCCCCTCCTGGTTAAACTGGTTGTCCTGGGTTGCTTTGTTCTGTACACGACGTCTCCCCCAGTGAAACTAAAGCCAGATGCTCTGGCCGGATATCGGTCCCAGGCGTCCCACGTGGGGAGGGAGGGGTCACCATGTGACCTGACCCCCCCGGTGTGTCTCCTCTGCAGCGCTGCACCACACCAACGCGGTGAACTGCTCCTACAAGGACCAGCACGACTGCGTGGAGCGCTTCCAGTACTACGAGGACGCCAGCGGCAGGGCCATCCTGTTCGTGGTCAAGGAGCCAGGTGAGAGGAACACCTGACCGCCTCAGCCAATCAGCAGCCCGTCACTAGCCCCGCCTCTAGCAGAGGAGCACACAGGCATGTTCCCCATTAGAAACAGCATTCCCACGTGTTTCCCCCCCCCAGAGCGAGCCGTTGCTCCCCAGCGGCACGCCCCTTCATGTGCTCGTTAAAGAGGGGGGGGGGGTAAAACCACTTCAATGAGCGCCGATGCCCCCAGAGAACCCCCTTCCCCCGGCCCCCGTCTAATGAATGCGTGTGTTTGATTTAGGCTGAGCTAAGCTACTTTAGCGCCCGGCACCCCGTCGCTTCGGGGGGCCGTAAACAAGCCCCCCCCAGATCCTGCTGACTCAGCAGGGTCTGGGGGGGGGGGGGAAGCTGGCATGAGGAGAGAGGGATGGAGAACATTTAGAAAGGAGAGGTGAAGGAAGAGAAGAGGCTGATGTTCCTCTGACATGAAGGGCAGGAGGACACTCTGATGTCTGATGTCAAAGGTCACCTGATGATGACCTCCGGCCCATAGAGGTCACTGTAGTCCAGCATTCAGTTTGTTCTTCCTCACCAGGAACAGAAAAGACATCAAAGTCTTTGTGGATCCTGGAAGTTAAATTAAATCAGTTCTGATTCATCATTTTCACCGGGGGCCACATCAGCATCACGGCTGTCCTCAAAGGGCCAGATGTAACTAATAAATGTAATGTAACTAAATGTAACTACTCCTTAATGTAACTAATAAATGTAACTAAATGTAACTCAATGTAATGTAACTAAATGTAACTACTCCTTAATGTAACTAATAAATGTAACTAAATGTAACTCAATGTAATGTAACTAAATGTAACTACTCCTTAATGTAACTAATAAATGTAACTAAATGTAACTCAATGTAATGTAACTAAATGTAACTACTCCTTAATGTAACTAATAAATGTAACTAAATGTAACTCAATGTAATGTAACTAAATGTAACTACTCCTTAATGTAACTAATAAATGTAACTAAATGTAACTCAATGTAATGTAACTAAATGTAACTACTCCTTAATGTAACTAATAAATGTAACTAAATGTAACTCAATGTAATGTAACTAAATGTAACTACTCCTTAATGTAACTAATAAATGTAACTAAATGTAACTCAATGTAATGTAACTAAATGTAACTACTCCTTAATGTAACTAATAAATGTAACTAAATGTAACTCAATGTAATGTAACTAAATGTAACTACTCCTTAATGTTAAATCAGTGAATTTCTGACTTATTCTAGTTCCAAACATTACAGTTAGACAGAAAAAACATGTTTGTTTGTTTCTCTGTTCTAACATAAATCCTTTTCATTTGTCAGGTTATTAAACCCACAGAACTCCATCAATCAAGGATCAAACTATCAATCAATAAAGAAAAATAACATCAGACACAAGTTAGGACGTTAACTTTGTTCACGTTTAGTCAGAGTTCAAATGGGCTGAACTACTGCATTGTGGGAAATGTAGTTTTGTTCAAAGCACGGTTTTGACCTACTTAGACATTCTGACCTTTTATCCTCTCGCGGGCCACATGAAATGATGTGGAGGGTTACATTTGGCCCCCGGGCCTTGAGTTCGACACGTGATCTAACAGATCAATGGTTTTATCAGCAGGTGAGATGCTGCTTAATCAGTTAATTAAAATCCTGACTCCACCCCTTCACTGTTAATTT
Organism: Antennarius maculatus; assembly: GCA_013358685.1. Taxonomy (NCBI): domain Eukaryota; kingdom Metazoa; phylum Chordata; class Actinopteri; order Lophiiformes; family Antennariidae; genus Antennarius; species Antennarius maculatus. The sequence goes on along the minus strand of CM023626.1, from coordinate 17,701,544 downwards.
TTCATGTGCTTTTATTTGTCCCCCCCCCGTGCAGACTGCCCCCAGGGTCCAGACGTGCTGGTGGTTCTCCTGTCGGTGGCGGGGGCCATCCTCTTCCTGGGCTTGGCGGCACTGCTCATCTGGAAGCTGCTGGTCACCATCCACGACCGGCGGGAGTTCGCCAGGTTCGAGGAGGAGCGCGCCCTCGCCAAGTGGGACACGGTGAGTGGCGTTAGCACGAGGCTAACAGTGAGTGGCGTTAGCACGAGGCTAACGGTGAGTGGTGTTAGCACGAGGCTAACAGTGAGTGGCTTTAGCACGAGGCTAACGGTGAGTGGCGTTAGCACGAGGCTAAGGCCGATGGGGGTTGATGAAGACGATGGAGGCAGAAGGCCACACACGCCGACGCTCTCGCTTCCGGATGCTCTTTTACTACTTCCTGTGGTGCTGCTACTGCAGTCAGAACAGCTGCCTTTAAATTAGCCTGCGCTAATTAGCCTTTAGTACTAGGGGGCCCGTGTGGAGCCTCAAACCCCAAACCACAAAGAACCACAGTGGATTTAAAGGCCCTGCTGGAGCAGCAGCAGCGTGACGCTCAGATGCTGAGTCAGCGGCTTTGATGCTGAGTCAGCAGCTTTGATGTCTTCATGAAGGGTGTGTGTGTGTGTGTGTTTGCAGGGACACAACCCTCTGTACAAAGGAGCCACGTCCACCTTCACCAACATCACGTACAGAGGAAGAGACTGACACGGACAGCAGCCAATCACGTGCAGCCTCTACTGTCGCCAGGCAACAGCTCGTCTGTGTAAATATGTAGAAAGGATGGACGGCGACGCCACGCTGACGGACATTTGTGTGACTCGTCTTTATTGATCATGCATTCCTCAGTGGTGACAGTCGTGTTTATTTGACCATATTTGGAGCTTCCTGCAGAAGCCCCTCCTTCCTGTCCGGTAGTAAACTTCCTGTTTTTCTCTAAAATATCTCCATTAATTCAAGAACAAAGACACACGACCGGATAGGAGAGGAAGAAAACAAACCATGAGTGACTCTTCTTTTCCTTTTGTTTGTGGATCTTTGTGGGGATGAAGGGAGGAAGATTCAGTCATGTGATGATGATGATGATGATGATGATGATGATGATGATGATGATGATGTGGGCTGGGCTAAATGTTTCCTGAAAAGTTTCTTCCTCATTTTCCTTAAAATAAACGAGTCACATGGTTTAGGTGGTGGGTTTATTCTCAGTCTTTGTTCCGTGTGGGTTTCAGATCGACCCCGTGTGGAAACAGACAATCTGATCTTCTCCAATCAGATTTGAGTCTCTCAGACATGTGACCAGATTGGTGACGGTGTGTTTTGGAGGTAAATGACCATAGAAGATGTCAGCTGAGGTTTATAGAGAACAGTTCTTCTGTATCGTCCGTCTGGAGCAGCAGAACGGATCTCTGGCTCCTCCTCCTTCATATCCCAACAGAATCGACGTGACTTCATCAGAAGGTCATGTGACGCCGGCGTCCCGCACCCCCTCATCTGTTGTAGAACTGGGAGGTGACCCAGGCCAGGCCCCACTTCAGGTTGGTCAGCATGAACTTGAGCGCCTTGGTCCACTGCTCCTCCGAGTTGAACTGGGTCTTGATGGAGTAGGAGCCCCCGCTGCCCCCCGTGTCCTCGATCTTCCCCTTCTCCACGTCCATCCTGACGGACAGAAACAATCAGACGCTGCCGGAGGAACGTGACCGTGCTCTGGCTCGTGACGTTCTCACCTGTAGGGCAGACAGAAGCCGGTGTCTCCCTTCTCCACCTCCTCCTTGAACTGCTGCACGCAGTCCAGGAAGGCCACCATGGCGTGGTCGAACTTGTTGTCCCAGAAGAAGCGGAGGCCGCCGGAGCAGTAGAGAGGAAGTTCCTGGACAGAGACAGGAAGTAGCAGCTGGAGTCTGGGGTTCACATTGTGATGGGAGAGCTGGGGGGGTGTTACCTTTGACTTGTCCGTCAGAGACTCCAAGTAGGAGTGGTTTCCGTAGGGGACGAGCCGATACCTGAGGGGGAGAGCTTCATCAGCACCAGACGCTTTGGTTCTTCACCATCTGGTCCACACTTACAAACAGGAAGTACCTCTGGAAGCACAGCCCCATCTTATTGGCCAGAGCGTGCAGCAGCAGCACCGTCTGCCCCCACGCGGCGTTGATCTCGTTCCACTCCACCGGGACGCTGGGGAGTCGCCCCAGTCGGAAGTTGTTGATGGTCCCAAACTGACCGCTGTGCCTGAACAGAAACACCCACGTTCACACAGAGGCCCTGGTGTGTGTGTGTGTGTGTGTGTGTGTGTGTGTGTGTGTGTGTGTGTGAGAGCACCATATGTGAAAGGTGGCGTTGAACACGTTGGTCTTCTTCAGCCGGTCCAGCTGGATCTGACAGTAACGCATCTGGTTGTCGACGCTCTTCAGCTCGTCGTCCAGCTCCAGCTGCTGCCGTTTGAACTCGCTGTACTCCTTCTGGTACCTGAGGACACGCCCAGCCATTAGCATCAGCTAGCGCCGCCGCCCGCCCCGCCCCGCCCCGCCCTGAGCGCACTCACTGAAGCTCTTCTGTGTCCAGCTGCTGAGACTGGACCCTGCTCTGGGTCAGGTCCAGAGCCACGGCCGCCCTCTGCTCCTCCACGGCCTCCAGGTCCTGGACCAGAGCCTCCTCTTCCTCCTTCAGCTGCTGCAGCTCCACCAGCAGCGTCTCCTCCTCCTCCATCTGCAGGTGTGACAGCAGCTCCAGACACTGCCTGTAGATGAGAAGCATGTCAGTGCAGAGACACAGAACCAGGACCGGGTCCGTGGTCTCAGCTCAGGGTCGCGTGACAATCAGATGAGGCTTTAAACCCAAACACACCCGCCTGGAATGGACATTCATATCTTAATGTGACAACACGGAACAATGTCTGCACTCCTAAACCAACAAGACGCTGCTTTGCTGTGAAGATCCAGACGAGGAGGTTCTGAAGTCTGAGGACCGTTTGGCTCACTTGTAATTCTGGCACTCGTTCTCGGTGATGTTGAGCTGCGTGTCCAGGTGGTCTAGCAGGGTGTCTGTGCACTCCTCACACAACGGGTGGTCCACGTCTGTCTGACCTGACATGATGTCAAACAGGTCAGAGGTCACCTGGATGGGAACAGAGTGTTTGTGAGTTCAGGTCCACGTGGATCTTTACACAGATCAGAGTTTGATCAGGCTTTACCTTCAGCCTCCGACTGAGGTTCTCCATGGTGCCGCCGTCGGATGCTTCTCCGATCAGCGTGAAGCTGTTGGCGCTCTCTGTGGACATCATTCTGATGGGACAAACAGGAAGTGCTCGTGTGTCATGTGACAGAGGGATGTATCAACCCAGATTTGATCAATGATCTCACCGTGCAGGAGGGATGTATTTTCTTGACACTCCATCTTGCTTGTTTTCTGCAAATGTCTCCTGTAAATGAAATTCAGTTCAGGCTTGGTTTGAACCTCCTGAACGATCTGATCACAGCAGCCAAAAAAACCTCTTGTTAAAATACTTTCATACTAAATTGGAGTAGAACTTATTTTTTCTTCGCCCATCCTTATTGGTTAAACAGGACTTTTACAGTCAGATCCAAAATGACAAGAAAAACTTTGCTATTCTAAAAACAAGTCGCTGATTAAGTTGTTTTTTTCTAACTGCCTCAATAAACGGTTCTCACTGAGTCGGGGGAATTAGAATGGTGTATTCAGTGGAACGTCGTTTCTAATGGGGTCATGCTGCTGGTTTCTTCTCATCAGTCTGTGATTCGCTGTCACTCGATCAAACCGACAGGATGCAGAGGACCTACTGATGAAGAATAAGTCATGGTGTCTACAATAGCATCAACACGGGGGGGCGGGGGGACGGGGGACCGACCTCGGCTGCGGGGTCTTCAGAGCCGTCGTTCTGTTTGCTGGGCGTCACGGTGACCAACGGGGCTGAGAACAGAGGGAGAGATGGGAGATGAGCACCGGCACCTCCTGCACCCATCACACCCCCCCAACAGCGTTACACACCCATCACACCCCCCCAACAGCGTTACACACCCATCACACACCCCTAACAGCGTTACACACCCATCACACCCCCCCAACAGCATTACACACCCATCACACCCCCCCAACAGCGTTACACACCCATCACACCCCCCCAACAGCGTTACACACCCATCACACCCCCCCAACAGCGTTACACACCCATCACACCCCCCCAACAGCGTTACACACCCATCACACCCCCCCCAACAGCATTACACACCCATCACACCCCCCCAACAGCGTTACACACCCATCACACCCCCCCCAACAGCGTTACACACCCATCACACCCCCCCAACAGCGTTACACACCCATCACACCCCCCCAACAGCGTTACACACCCATCACACCCCCCCAACAGCATTACACACCCATCACACCCCCCCAACAGCGTTACACACCCATCACACCCCCCCAACAGCATTACACACCCATCACACCCCCCCAACAGCGTTACACATCCATCACACCCCCCCAACAGCGTTACACACCCATCACACCCCCCCAACAGCGTTACACCACCCATCACACCCCCCCCAACAGCTTTACACACCCATCACACCCCCCCCAACAGCGTTACACACCCATCACACCCCCCCAACAGCGTTACACACCCATCACACCCCCCCAACAGCGTTACACACCCATCACACACCCCCAACAGCGTTACACACCCATCACACCCCCCCAACAGCATTACACACCCATCACACCCCCCCAACAGCGTTACACACCCATCACACCCCCCCAACAGCGTTACACACCCATCACACCCCCCCCAACAGCGTTACACACCCATCACACCCCCCCAACAGCGTTACACATCCATCACACCCCCCCAACAGCGTTACACACCCATCACACCCCCCCAACAGCGTTACACACCCATCACACCCCCCCAACAGCGTTACACACCCATCACACCCCCCCAACAGCGTTACACATCCATCACACCCCCCCAACAGCGTTACACACCCATCACACCCCCCCAACAGCGTTACACACCCATCACACCCCCCCAACAGCGTTACACATCCATCACACACCCTAACAGGGTTACACACCCATCACACACACATCACACACCCTAACAGGGTTACACACACATCACACACCCTAACAGGGTTACACATCCATCACACCCCCCCAACAGCGTTACACACCCATCACACCCCCCCAACAGCATTACACACCCATCACACCCCCCCCAACAGCGTTACACACCCATCACACACACATCACACACCCTAACAGGGTTACACACACATCACACCCCCCCAACAGGGTTACACACCCATCACACCCCCCCCAACAGGGTTACACACCCATCACACCCCCCCAACAGGGTTACACACCCATCACACCCCCCCAACAGGGTTACACACCCATCACACCCCCCCAACAGGGTTACACACCCATCACACCCCCCTAACAGCGTTACACACCCATCACACACCCTAACAGGGTTACACACCCATCACACACCCATCACACACCCTAACAGGGTTACACACACATCACACACCCTAACAGGGTTACACACCCGTCACACACACATCACACACCCTAACAGGGTTACACACACATCACACACACATCACACACCCTAACAGGGTTACACACACATCACACACCCTAACAGGGTTACACACACATCACACACACATCACACACCCTAACAGGGTTACACACCCGTCACACACACATCACACACCCTAACAGGGTTACACACCCATCACACACACATCACACACCCTAACAGGGTTACACACACATCACACACACATCACACACCCTAACAGGGTTACACACACATCACACACACATCACACACCCTAACAGGGTTACACACCCATCACACACACATCACACACACATCACACACCCTAACAGGGTTACACACCCATCACACACCCTAACAGGGTTACACACACATCACACACACATCACACACCCTAACAGGGTTACACACACATCACACACACATCACACACCCTAACAGGGTTACACACACATCACACACACATCACACACCCTAACAGGGTTACACACCCATCACACACACATCACACACCCTAACACGGTTACACACCCATCACACACACATCACACACCCTAACACGGTTACACACCCATCACACACACATCACACACCCTAACACGGTTACACACCCATCACACACCCATCACACACCCTAACAGGGTTACACACACATCACACACACATCACACACCCTAACAGGGTTACACACACATCACACACCCTAACAGGGTTACACACCCATCACACACACATCACACACCCTAACAGGGTTACACACCCATCACACACCCTAACAGGGTTACACACCCATCACACACACATCACACACCCTAACACGGTTACACACCCATCACACACACATCACACACCCTAACAGGGTTACACACCCATCACACACCCATCACACACCCTAACAGGGTTACACACACATCACACACACATCACACACCCTAACACGGTTACACACCCATCACACACACATCACACACCCTAACAGGGTTACACACACATCACACACCCTAACAGGGTTACACACACATCACACACACATCACACACCCTAACAGGGTTACACACCCATCACACACACATCACACACCCTAACACGGTTACACACCCATCACACACACATCACACACCCTAACAGGGTTACACACCCATCACACACACATCACACACCCTAACACGGTTACACACACATCACACACCCTAACAGGGTTACACACCCATCACACACACATCACACACCCTAACACGGTTACACACCCATCACACACACATCACACACCCTAACAGGGTTACACACCCATCACACACACATCACACACCCTAACAGGGTTACACACACATCACACACACATCACACACCCTAACAGGGTTACACACCCATCACACACACATCACACACCCTAACAGGGTTACACACACATCACACACCCTAACAGGGTTACACACCCATCACACACACATCACACACCCTAACACGGTTACACACCCATCACACACACATCACACACCCTAACACGGTTACACACCCATCACACACACATCACACACCCTAACACGGTTACACACCGATCAGCTCGTGGATCGTGACCCGGTCCAGCACATTGAAGGATGTGTCCAGTTTGAGCGGCTGGCAGCACCGCTGACACACGAAGCTGACCTGCATGGTGGTGCTCGACGACTTGGAGCCCTCCATCGCCAGCTGCACAAAAAAGAGCATCGACAATTAAAAACACAAAAATGTAAAATTGTTCGAGGGATCAGTTTTCACAACGCTGCAGTACACTTGTTAGCATGCTAGATGTTAAGCTACATCGCTAGAAAGCAGGCTAATATCATTAGCTTCGCAGCTAACTGGCTATTTATATAACCTACCGGACAACACCGCGGTTGATTAAACATTTTAAAGACATGAAGTGAATTTAAATCACAATAACCACAGAAACGTACACAGAAATTAAAATCACCGGGAAAAAAATCGCTTCTACCGCATAGACTGCCGACCGTATTTCACACCACGGAGCTTTCCTGTCCACTTCCGTATTGTTGTTTATGTCGGATGTGACGTCATATGAATGCGGAAATATGAAATATTAAGGTGAAGTGAAATACTGTACTGTAACAGGTGTACTGTACTGTAACAGGTGTACTGTACTGTAACAGGTGTAATACTGTACTTGACAGGTGCCAGCAGTGTGATGGGAAGATGGAAAGAGTACTTTGAGGAGTTGATGAACGTGGAAAATGAGAGAGAACAAAGACTAGAAGAGGTGACTGTTGTGGACCAGGATGTAGCAAAGATTAGCCAGGATGAAGTGAGGAGAGCACTGAAGAGGATGAAGAGTGGAAAGGCAGTCGGTCCTGATGATATACCTGTAGAGGTTTGGAAGTGTCTAGGAGAGGTGGCAGTAGAGTTTCTGACTGGGTTGTTCAACGGGATCTTAGATAGTGAGAAGATGCCTGAGGAGTGGAGGAGAAGTGTGCTGGTGCCCATTTTTAAGAACAAGGGAGATGTGCAGAGTTGTGGCAACTACAGAGGAATAAAGCTGATGAGCCATACAATGAAGTTATGGGAAAGAGTAGTGGAAGCTAGACTAAGGGCAGAAGTGAGCATTTGTGAGCAGCAGTATGGTTTCATGCCAAAAAAGAGTACTACAGATGCAGTATTTGCTTTGAGGATGTTGATAGAGAAGTACAGAGAAGGCCAGAGGGAGCTGCATTGTGTTTTTGTAGATCTGGAGAAAGCTTATGACAGGGTGCCCAGAGAGGAACTGTGGTATTGTATGAGGAAGTCTGGAGTGGCAGAGAAGTATGTTAGAGCGGTGCAGGACATGTATGAGGACTGTAAGACAGTGGTGAGGTGTGCTGTAGGTGTGACAGAGGAGTTCAAGGTGGAGGTGGGACTGCATCAGGGATCAGCTCTGAGCCCCTTCTTGTTCGCTATGGTGATGGACAGGCTGACAGACGAGGTTAGACAGGAATCTCCATGGACTATGATGTTTGCAGATGACATTGTGATCTGCAGTGAGAGTAGGGAAGAGGTGGAGGAGAAGCTAGAGAGGTGGAGGTTTGTCCTGGAAAGGAGAGGGATGAAGGTTAGCCGCAGTAAGACAGAGTACATGTGTGTGAATGAGAGGGACCCAAGTGGAAGAGTGAGGTTACAGGGAGAAGAGATCAAGAAGGTGGAGGATTTTAAGTACTTGGGGTCAACAGTCCAGAGCAATGGAGAGTGGGGAAAAGAGGTGAAGAAGCGTGTCCAGGCAGGATGGAATGGGTGGAGAAAAGTGTCAGGTGTGATGTGTGATAGAAGAGTTTCAGCTAAAATGAAAGGAAAGGTGTACAAAACTGTGGTGAGACCAGCGATGTTGTTTGGTCTAGAGACAGTGTCACTGAGGAAAAGACAGGAGACAGAGCTGGAGGTAGCAGAGATGAAGATGCTGAGGTTCTCTCTGGGAGTGACCAGGAAGGATAGGATCAGGAATGAGTACATCAGAGGGACAGCACATGTTAGAGGTTTTGGAGATAAAGTCAGAGAGGCCAGACTGAGATGGTTTGGACATGTCCAGAGGAGAGATAGTGAATATATTGGTAGAAGGATGCTGAGTTTTGAACTGCCAGGCAGGAGGCCTAGAGGAAGACCAAAGAGGAGGTTTATGGATGTAGTGAAAGAGGACATGAAGGTAGTTGGTGTGAGAGAAGAGGATGCAAAGGACAGGGTTAGATGGAGGCGGTTGATTCGCTGTGGCGACCCCTGAAGGGAAAAGCCAAAAGGAAAAGAAGAAGAAGAAATACTGTACTGTAACTCCAAATCTATTGTTGTTCCTGTGGCATATACTTTAATATAATGAATGATGGACTACAAAACACAATTTTAATAGAAGTATGAAGCTATAAAATTGTGTAAAGCTATTACCAAAAATTAATAGCATGTATCGTTCACAATGCACCAACCAAACAATATAAACAATAAACAATATACACACTAATATAATATAATATTCAGTCCATGCCTATCCAGGTTTATTAATTCAGGCCCTTTATTCTTAAGCCCATTTAGGTCTCTGTATTTGTATATTCCTTTATTTAGTGGGTTATTTATTATTTATTATTCTCTCTGTCTGGTGGGTTATTATTTATTACTCTTTCTTTTTGGTGTTGGCATTACTTTCTGTGTGTCTTTTCTTTCTGTGTACGTATTGTGCTGGAAACTAATTTCCCTAATGGAACCCCCTGAAGGGATGAATAAAGTCCTACTCTACTCTCTCTCTACTCTCTGTCATTCTTTTCAGACATTATAACTTCCCTTCATTTTATTATATTTTTATCCTTCAGTTTAAGTTTCGGTTCGTACATTTACATTTTTTACTTTGTATTAATAACTTTTTATTTGATCTGAAAGAATGAAGTCAGAGGACGACACTGCGCGGTGTGTGTTTACCCCCCCATGCCAGCAGGGGACGCTGCAAAGCCGGAAAAGAACCAGGTGTACTTCCGGCGCAGAAGAAGAGCCCAATTGCGGGAAAAGTGAAGCGGATGTGTGTGAGTTTATAACTCCTGGCTGCGTGAGAAGAAGGTAAAGTTGGAAACACGAACACTTTATCCACGTAGCGTCACGGATTCAATCACGAACTGCGTTTGTTTCGTTCTTTGCGTCACGTCTCGGTCTGTCCACGTCACTGATGGTGTCGGTGTTTGAAGGCGAGCAAATCACAACAGCTAGCAAAACATTCCGCTGCTCCCTACCGTCCGGTTACCGATTACCAGTGTCGGTCTCCGGTGTAGTCAGGAAACGGTGACGAAAACGTTTGAAATTCTGAAACACAACAGATAGCAGTACGTTAATATTTGATTCCAGTGTGACGTAAAGTCTTTGTGACACAGTGGACCCGTCCGGACCTTTAACCCGCTCTGACCGGACGCAGGTTCAGACACCCGGGTTTACCTGCAGCAGGTAAACCCGGACTGCTGCTGCAGCCACCACCGCCAAAATAATAATTATAATAACAGTAATTATAATTTAAAAAAACACCACGTTTAAACCCCACCAGAAACTCTGGGATTCATCTTTTCACACTCGAGACATTCTGTCATCCAGGTCGATGACGTCATCAGCTGCAGTGGTTTTCCACCACATGTGAACTCTTGTCAGCTGCTTTCAGTCTTTGGAGCCACTCATCACGATCCATCTCAGGTGGGTGTGGCTGGGCTGATCGTGAGATATGATTGGTTAACTGTTGTTCACGTCGCCTGGAGGTGTGGCTTTCAAAGACCTTATCGCGCCTGGTGTATGATTTGTGTGCTGATCTCAGCCTCCGTTTGCAGCTTTTTAAAAATCGCCATGGAAACCCCAACAGTGACAGATGTCAGAAAGGGGATTTCCTTCCTGTGGGAGACTCTGCAGTGTCCCATATGGTGAGTGACGCCCACCGCGTTCACACGCATCCTGTGCAGGTTTGACATGTGACGCTCTGCTTCCTGCAGCTTGGACCTCATGGTGGCGCCGGTGTCGACCAAATGTGACCATCAGTTCTGCAAGTCAGTCATAGTTGAACTCAACACGTCTATGATGTTTGTTTCTGTTTTAATTCCACCCCGGTTTATTATTACGTCTCATTTCTCCTTTAGGTTTTGTTTGAGGAAACTTTTAGACAGTTCCAAACAGAACCGCGCCAGCTGTCCGGTGTGTAAAACCAAGATCACCAGAAGGTTGGTTGGACTGGGTGAGATGCCGGTGGCGTGGCGTTCCTGGTTTTCTTAACTACTGAACGACGGTGTGTTTGTTCTCCAGGAGCTTACAGGAGAGCCCCGGCTTCCAGAGGCTGGTGGCAGGACTGCAGGACATGATCCAGGCGTACGAACGCGACACCGGCACAAACTGTAAGACCACCTCACAGACGCCGTAACCTTAACCTACATCACATCCAGTAACAACGTGATTCCTTGTTTTCAGACTTGACTGGAACGTTCAGGCAGGAAGGATCAGAGTAAGAAACCTGGAACTCATTTCAAACCACACAGAAGCTGGTTCCCAGCGTCAGCTTGTTCATCCACGTTTTACCCGTCTAGAGCCGCAGACGTGGAAGCTGCTGAGCCTCCTCATGCTGCTGGCAGTGAGCGTGACCTGGAGCACGTCGACCTCGATGACCTCCCAGAGTCCTCCTCCTGCACCGCAGCGGGTAACATTCTGAGGCCTTTTCTGTGGGGGTTGGGTCCCAAACTCATACATTTAGGTCAGCTAGCGTTAGCATGTGTGCAGTTAGCACTGTGATCATTCACAGGGGGTTGAACCGCCATCACAACCCTCAAGTCTTTGCTGTGTTTTAGGGCTAGCTGTAGCATAACGGTTAGATTCTGTCCTCCAAAGGTTAATCGTTCTGTTTTTCTCCCCTTCTTTTTTAGCCCAGAATGAATACGCCAGGCTGATGGGGCTGGAAGACACCAGTCCTTTGACGACAGAGAACGAGGGTCTGGACAGCGGCCTGGGCGGGGCGCCGCTAGCATGTGACAGGATAACACTCAGCGCTGCAGATCACGTCAGACCAGAGGAAAGAGAAAAACCAGAGGTGGAGGAGACCACGTCTAAACACAAAACCAGGAGCAGGAGAAGCTCTAACCTGGATGGAGCTCCAGCGGAGCCGCCGTTCAAGTCCTCCAGGAAGAAGCGGAAAGACGAGAAGATCCTGGATCACAGACAGAAGAAGAGCCTGGAGAAAGTGGCCGAGTGGCTCCTGAAGGTCCCGTGTGAAGGGGGTGTGGAGCTGGAGAAACCCCCCGGGGAAGACGCCGTCGACTCGGACAGCAGCTCGTCTGCTTCAACAATAAACATCTGGCAGCACAAGAGTGATGCGAGTCCCAGGGGGGGGGCCCGAACCAAAGCGCTGGAGGAGCGGGTGTTTGGTGCCGTCTACAAACGGGACCGGAGGGGCACCAGGGTCGTCGCCCCAGAAACCAGGACTGACGGTCCCCAAACAGCCTCTGCTGCCGACGGCGTCCAGGAAACGGAGGAGAGGAATGAAGGTGAAGACGCCAGCAGGGACGTCTGTAAAGAAGGGGGGCGTCGGGTCGACCCGGTGGGGTCACACGGAGGGGCTGACGGGGCAGCGGGGGTTAAACAGACTCCACTGAGGAGGTCAGAGCGGACGGGGGGAGCTGAGCGGGTCGACTCTGATCTGCTCACTGGAGGTCAGCAACGCTCCGACAGGAGGAAGAACACAAGGTCAAAGGTCAGAGCGTCCAAGCCCCTCCTTCTGATTGGAGTTCAGCACGGAGGAACCAGCCCAGAGCTCCGCCCCCGGACAGAGGAGGCTCAGGTCCACATCGAGAACTACCCCAGCAGCGAGGACCAGGAGCCCCCCCCGACCAGGAAGACACGAAGGAGTCACAGAGGTCAGAAGAAGGTCAGCACACCTGAAGAAGACAGGAAGTCACCTGAGGACGCTGCAAGGGGGGGGCTAGACGGTTTGGTGTCGCCTAACAAAAGAAACGGATGTGTTTATGAAGAAGATGTGGGGGGGGTAGAGAAGATGGAGAGAACATGTGTCAGAGCAGAAGGAGGGGAGGAGCTAACCTGTCCTGAAGGTCCCAACGCACCTGGAGCTTCACCTGGAGCTTCACCTGGAGCTTCACCTGGAGCTTCACCTGGGGCTTCACCTGGGGCTTCACCTGGAGCTTCACCTGGGGCTTCACCTGGAGCTTCACCTGGGGCTTCACCTGGAGCTTCACCTGGAGCTTCACCTGGGGCTTCACCTGGGGCTTCACCTGGGGCTTCACCTGGGGCTTCACCTGGGGCTTCACCTGGAGCTTCACCTGGAGCTTCACCTGGAGCTTCACCTGGAGCTTCACCTAGAGCTTCACCTGGAGCTTCACCTAGAGCTTCACCTGGAGCTTCACCTAGAGCTTCACCTGGAGCTTCACCTGGAGCTTCACCTGGAGCTTCACCTGGGGCTTCACCTGGGGCTTCACCTGGGGCTGGTCCAATGGAAGCATCTGTGGTGGAAACACCTCTCCACGACGGCCCGACGGTTCTCCAGGAAGCTGCAGCTGACCAGGAGACATGTGTCCAAGTAGGAAACGAAGACAACCAGACCGAGCTGGACGCCAGGCTGCACCCCCAGCTGGACGCCAGGCTGCACCCCCAGCTGGACGCCAGGCTGCACCCCCAGCTGGACCCCCAGCTGGACCCCCAGCTGGACCCCCAGCTGGACGCTGATGTGGACACGGAGCAGCTGCTCCGTAGCTTTAAAGCCACTAAGAGGAAGTCTTTCCACCTGGGGGCTCCGGAGCTGAAGAGGGTCCGGACTTCAGGCGGGGGGGGGGATCCGGCTGAAGACGAGGAAAAGCGTCCCGACAGAAATCCCACCCCCACGCCTGAGAGCCCCACCAGGGAGGCGCTGAGAGACGACCAGAACTCGTGTGACTTGATCTCACCGTCAGCCCCCCCACGACTCACCGGGAGCCCGTCTGTGGGGGGTCCAGACCACCTGGTGGTGGAAGCCTCCATCCCAGATAGCGCCGGGGTCAATGGGGCCCCCAGTAGCGTCAGCAGCCCCCTCCCTCCCAACAGAGAGTCCAAGCAGGAAGTAGAGAGTCCCCTCCTCTCTGTGGCCCCCCAGGTGGTCGGGGCGGGGCTGTGCTTCATGGCCATCGGTCAGGAGGGGAGTGACCCTCCCGAGAGTCAGCTGACCTCCAGGGGGGAGGCACCCAAACACACCCCCGCCTGCACAGACTCCTCTGTGACTCCTGACGGCCTCTTCCAGTCGGCCCCTGAAGGGGGGGGGCTGTGGGGCCCCGGCAGCGAGGAGCTGAGCGCCCCCTCCTCCATCAGGGGGGTGTCCCGGAGGAGGACGAGGGCCCGGAGGCTGGAGTCGTCATCCGACTCGTCCGACGGCGCCGAGGAGGACCTCCCCTCGCTGACGGA
>CM023626.1:17679535-17682035 GCA_013358685.1 Antennarius maculatus | reverse complement strand
CTCTTCTCTGCAGCTCCTCATGAAAGGCTTCCAGATCTGCTTCCAGGGGAAGTTCAGCGACATGACCACAGGTACACACACACACACACACACACACACACACACACAACACACACACACACACACACACACACACACACACACACACACACACACACACACACACACACACACTCCATTTGAGGGGCTCCTGCAGGACGTTGAACCTTCTGATGTTCCGGTTTAATGAGGTTTTGTCAGACGTGTTGTTTGGTGGCTCGTCTGCCCCCTCGTCTTCCTGTGATGTCGGCGTCTTGCAGGACTCTGATTAGCAGTCGGTCTGAGGCCAACAGGAACGACGGAGCGTTGACGGAGCGTTAGCGGGGCGTTAGCAGCGCATTAGCAGGGCGATAGCGGTGCGTTAGCGGGGCGCTAATCAGTCTGGAACCAGCTGTTCTCACTGGACTGTGATGTTTCTGCCTTTTTTTCTGCCTTCCTGGAGGAAATGTTTTAAACAATGGCCTCCTGACTTTTAGCTCCACCCTCCAGACTTTTAGCTCCGCCTTTCAGACTTTTAGCTCCGCCCTCCGACACACCGTGGCTAAAGGTCTGAACAGGTGTCAGCTGACACGCTCGTATTGGTCGGAGTGGAGACTGAAGTTTTGATCCGTCCCTCCGGTTGACGGGGTCGCGTCACGCAGAGCTGCGTTAGCGTCCGTTAGCATCCGACGCTCGTCTCCTGTCCCTGCAGATCAGATGGAGTGGATGGTGGAGCTGTGTGGGGCCGCCGTCGTCAAAGACCCGCTTCACCTGGACCGCCAGCAGGTACAGCCACTTCCTGTCGGGGGTTCCACTTCCTGTCAGGCTTGTTGAACGTTAGAACCTGACGGCGTTCACATCTGTTTCAGGTGTCTCGTCAGCTGATCATCGTCCAGCCGGGATCCAAATACAGTGAGTCACACACACACACACACACACACACACACACACCTGTGTGCTGCGGTGGGGGTCGTGTTCCAGCCCCCAAAGGGTTTCTAACAGGAAGTTTTTATCAAAGAGGTGGCTTTGAAATGTTGGAAGAAAGAAGCAGACATTTAGCTGCTAATGCTAATGCTAACAGGAAGCCTCTCACAAATTATTAAGTTTTTTTTTAACATGTAAAAACATTCCTGGTTCAAGATCATCAGTTTGACTCAAGGTGAGGGGCGGGGCCAATGTGACAGGGTCTTTCCCGCTGGGCGGGGCTAATGTGACAGGGTCTTTCCCGCTGGGCGGGGCTAATGTGACAGGTGTTCTCCTGCTGGGCGGGGCTAATGTGACAGGTGTTCTCCTGCCCACAGGTGTGTCCAGGAACACGACGGTGGTCTCTCGTGGTTGGCTGCTGGACTCCGTGGGGACCTACACCCTCCAGAACTACAACAAGTACATCGCCTGAGCCGAGAACCAATCAGAGCGCTGCTGAGCCGCCGCCATCATTGTACAGTTTATTAATCCTGACAGGAGGATTAAATAAAGTTCACCCAACAGCTGTTTGTCATAATCTGTGTTTACTGAAGCCCCAGCAGCAGGTGGACCAGCAGGAAACTGGTCCTGGTTCTGGTCACCAGTGTGATGACATCATGAAGGTCGTCTCATGATGGATGATGGATGGATAGTGTTCTGTAGCGGATGCTGCATCCAGTGCCATCGCTATGACAACGGCAGACATCACAAAGCAGCGGCGGCGCTCACAGGAAGCTGCTGAGTCAGCGCGTTTTCTGTGAGGCCCCCCGTCAGCTGATCGTCTCTCCTGACAGACGGGGTGACGCCCTGTGGGTTTGACCCCTGTTGTAACACCGGCCCCCTTTTGTTACCATGGAAACAGGAGTAACAACAGTGATGACGAGCATGAACGACCTGTCAAAGAAAAACGGGTCAGCATGTTTCAGAAAGTAACCCCGCCCCCTGAGGAACGGGGAAAGTTGTTGCCATGGGAACAGAAACTTCCTAAAGACCACG
This sequence comes from Antennarius maculatus, assembly GCA_013358685.1. Lineage (NCBI taxonomy): Eukaryota > Metazoa > Chordata > Actinopteri > Lophiiformes > Antennariidae > Antennarius > Antennarius maculatus. The sequence goes on along the minus strand of CM023626.1, from coordinate 17,680,058 downwards.
CCCCATCCAGCGGGTGATGTGAACACCAGAAGGGTTCGAGTACCGCCCCCTGGGGGGCAAACGAGATGGAGGCTCGGGCCCCACTGGGAGATCCAGAGGAGCAGGAGAACCATTATCAAATCAATCGATCAATCAATCGTCTAAAGCATCCAATCGGGCTCCTCCGGCGCCGTGATGCGGGACACGCCCACCAGGAGGTTTTAGTTCTACGGTAATAAAAAACAAACGTTCCAACCATCAGCTGATCACTTTTATTTCATCACCACATCCAACAGTTGTCCCTGTGAATCGCCGTGGTAACCGTCCACGGCTCACCAGTGGAAACACTCGTGGTTAAAGATGACCTCATGTTGTTGTGCTTCACCAATAAACAAACAGGAAAACAACGGAAAATTGAACGTTCATGCTAACGCTCCTAAACCGTCTCACCGGTGTGAAGAATAAAACGTGTTCCTCTCAGCAGCATCCACTCGTCCACTGGGGGGCAGGCAAGAGTCAGAAGGGTCCACATCGGTCTGGTTGG